>CAKNYM010049771.1:0-23282 GCA_932195095.1 Andricus curvator
ACTTTAGAATTGTTTAAGGCAGATGACTGCTGTCGTCAAGACAGAACCATGACAGTCTCAAGCCTTAGTAAAAAACTATCAAAAAGTCTTCTAAACCTGCTTTTATCAAAATGTAACCGGAAGTTGCGCTTCATTTCCTCGACTGATGAGAATTTTCCCAATTTTCAAAAGCTTTAGAATTGTTCAAGGCAGACGACTACTTGTCGTCAAGACGCGACCATAACAGTCTGATGCCATGGTTAAAAAACTGTCCAAAAATCTTTAGAACCTGCTTTTATCATAATACAACAGGAAGCTGCGCTTCATTTCCTCGACTGATGAGAAGTTTCTGAATATCTTTTTATTTAGAAAAGAATTTTTGTAATTTGTATTTTAAATTGTGCGAAACACGCAATGAACAATTGACGGCGCTATGGTTTGCAACTTCATGTTGCTTCGGTAACAGTTTCTCTATTGTCTGGCTGATAACTATTTTTCTACTGATCTGAAGTCAATTTTGGTAAAAAAAATTCGCGCAGGAAGCTTATGGGCGCGCGGAAATAGTGAGTTTCTATTGGCCAATTACAATGCTTAATAGTTTGAAAACTATTGTTCGCGCAACATTTTGTCAATATGATTTGTTGTTTGCTTTTTAACAAAGAATTTCACATTCAAAGCTTTATGACTATTGGCCATGTTCGTTATCGAATTTTCGACACGAGCTGACAAAAACGTCACAGCCAAGGAGAAAGAAAAGAAACAGAGATGTAAAGACCTTATAAGGGAGTTGCGACGGTTATACCCGGAATATTCTGTTAAGCTAATCGTCTCGATCATCGCCGCTCTTGGAGGTGCCAAGGTTTCACTGATTAATAGCCTGAAAGGCATCCCTGCGTGTCGAAAAAATGCTGAGATACTTGCGGGGAAAATGCAACAGGTGTTCGTCCTCGGATCGCTCCGTGTCCTCAGGGTACACGAGACTTTTGCCGGATCGTCGTATTGAATTCGTCGCAGACTGTAACCACCTATCTCACGGTCGTGAGACGTTGTTACAGCTGAAATCCTGCGGTTGTCCTTATGACAAACTACTAACTACATATATATAATTTAAAAAATAGGTGGTCACAAGGCACGATAAAATGACAACGACCCTCGTGTCTCTTTAGGACACGAAGCGACCCAAGGATGACAGCTTTCTGCAACCATCTCGCAAGTGCCTTTGCATATTTTTGGCACGCGGGTATGGCGTTAAGGTTACGAAGCAGTGATAGTTTCGCACCACCGAGAGCACCTATCACAAGGACAATTACTTGTACCGAATATTTTGGGTACAGTCGTTGCAGCTCCCTTTTAAGGTCTTGATACCTCTCCTCCTTTTCTTTCTCCTTGGCTGTGATGTAGTATTCGGACGGAACCGAGAATTCGATCACGAATATAGTTCGTTTCTCGAAGTCTTGGAGAACGATGTCAGGCCTCGAGTGTGCAACAGAGACTGCTGTCCGAAAATCTTACGAACACCGTAACAGCGACAAAGATGGTGATAAAGTACTCTCAGGGCCACATAGTCTATAGATAGTCTATAGATAGTCTATAGATATACGTCGTTTCTGCGTGGGTCGGACACCCCGACAGTATTTGTTCTAGGTACTCAGGCTGTGCATGAAGCGCTCTGCACCTGTCACTGGGAACTTCTTGACATAAAATGCGGTCACGGTATGCTAAGGTGGAAATGACACCGTCCTGACATGCGAAAATAAAACCCTCTGTTCCTGAATTGAGCCCTGATGATCTGAGGAAAGCGAAAGTTTGCTCTTTCGACAAAGACTCTTTTTCTACATTTCTGTGAACGTTTCCGTGCATTTTCCTGTCGAGTAGCTGTTGGTGAAAATGTTCAACTTCTGCTTTATTCGCTTCGGCTTTTAGAAGTGAAGCATCTAGATGGCGTAATGCACTTTCCTCACTTCTGATGTTGAAATTCAGTCCAAGGGTCTCGGCCGCTTGCTCCTCGGCTTTGTAAAGGAACGCTCCGTCGCCAATCATCTCGTGATTCCTGACCATTTTTAGGAGAGGATCTCTACCATTCGCAACGATGTAAGCTGTACTTAAACCAATTCAGTTATGAAGACACTGGAGATTCAGAAATCCGCGTCCGCCTTGACGGCGTGAAATGTATAATCGCGGAACTGACGAATTAATATGCAAGCTTTTATGGATATGCATGGTCTTACGTGCGGTAATATCAAGGGCCTTTAGCTCGTTCTTCGTCCATTGAACCACCCCAAATCAGTAGAGTAGAACCGGGACGGCAAGCGTGTTAGTCGCAGATACCTTGTTCATCGCCGACAGATTGGAAGACCAAATCTGTCGAAGAAGATGCTTGTATCTGCTTCGGAGAGACTGTTTTACTGATGTTACGTCCTGAATGCGGCTTTGAGGCACGCCCAGGTATGTATAGGTCTCTCCAGTAGTAAGACGTCTGATGAAACTTATATCCACAAGCTCAGGTCGTTGGGAACGCCAGTAATCTTTCCTTTCTTCAAATTAATTTTGGCACACTTGTCCAATCCAAAGTCCTTTCAAAAATCTCCGGCGTACTTCTTGACGATATTTATAGCAGTTTGAAGTTTGCTTTTACCAGAGGCATACCAACAGCCATACCACGCTGAAAAACCCAGTTCTCGTCAGATCACTGAAAGTTAAGCAGCGTTGGGCGCGGTTAGCACTTGGATGGGTGACCATTCGAGAAAACTGAGTGCTGTTGGCACATCGTGGGTGTGGTGAGCCCACACTTGTAGTTATTTACTACAAGTTATCAACCTAGAAACACTACCCGAATCGGGTAGTGTCACGCCTACCCCGAAAGGGAAATGGCTTAATGGTATATATATATAGATCTTCAGTTCATCCATATAAAATACATGAGTGATCTTATGCTCGCGCTGATTAGTGTCGCCACAGAGGTATCTAGAAGAATTTCGTTGTGCGAGAGATAGAGGCAGAAGTGTGATGCAAAAAAGCAAAGGGCTCATTGTATCACCTTGAAAAACACCCCTCTGGAAGGTGACGTTGTTCATTATCACACGATAATTTCTAGATGAGATAGTAAATCTAGTTTTCCAAAGAGGCATCAATCTCGCTATGCATCTCACTATGTGTGGATGCACCTTCAAGCTTTCCAACAGACATATGATAAGTTTATGAGAGGTTGAATCGAAAGCTTTCCGGTAGTCAATCCAGGCCATTGGAAGGACGCGCTGATGGTTTGCAGCGTTTTTACAGACACACCTGTCAATTAGCATGTTCTCTCGACAGCCTAATACACCTACATCTTATACAGTGTGTTCAAACAAGTTATTAGCCTGTAATTCTCTGGGTTGGACAAGTTGCCTTTTTTCGGCAGGAGTATAGTGCGTCCTAACACGAGCCACTGCGGAATGGGCGTCTCCGACTTTAAATGTGAGGTGAATATGCGGGCCAAATGTTGGCGTGTAAAAGTAAACTTCGTCCACCAGAAGTTCTGGATACAATCTGGTTCAGCAGCGGAAAAGTTCTTCGTGCCTCTTAGTGCTTTTTTTACCTCTTCGGCAGTGATTGGTGGACATTCCTCCTCAGATTTTATGAGGTTGTCGCAAAGCTCCTGGAAGCGGATGATATTGTCAGTATCTTCTTTTAACTCTATTTTTTTCATGATCTTCTGTACCTCTCTCCAAAAAGTCTCTACCTCCTTGGGCTCGGGTGGATTTTTTCACAGAAACAGGCAGATGGCTGAAGGGGCGCGATGGGTCAGCGAGAAACTGTTGATTCTCCCTGATCCATCTCTCCCTCTTCTGTATTCTCCTCAGTGCGTCAGATAACAGCCGTACTTTGTCAACAATATGCTGCTTGATTGTCAGCAGCTTTGACTCGTTTAGTGCGTGATTCAAGATCCGCAGTTCTTGGGCGAACTTTCAAACCCTTTTCGTGAACGGTCTACCAAATGTTATGTAGTCAATCACACATTGAACACGGGACGCATTCTGTCTTTCCCATCCAATCTTCTTGTTCAGTTGATGCAAGCGTATTCTGGTCTTTTGATCCATCGGCGGTTTTAGCCTTCGATTTGAATCAGCCAAAGCTCTCGCAGTACCATAAACTGAGCAATTGATGGTCCAGAGTTCGGACTCTTGCGATATATCTCCATGAAGAGAGGCAAAAATTTCAACCAGATCCTGGGGCTTAGGAGTAGCAGTCTAGCAAGCCATCCTTGAGTTGATCCGTCCACTCAATGTGGAAAAGGGTTCGTCCATCCTTGTAGAGCCCCGCGTGCAAGGATAAGGCTGCATCTCTGAGAGGTCGCCCGGGATCCCAGAGTCACCGTTTAAGACACCTCACCCAGGTGCCATTCAGCTTTCGGCATGGTTGTTACGCCTCTGTTTAGGGGTTATTACTTCGGGACCATCCCTCGACAATTGTCCGCGACTGCTCATTCATTATTGTAACCATATTCAGCAGAAACCCTTGGTACAGGGACCCTCTGTCCGCAACCCGAGGACGCGTTCGGTGGCTTTGTCATAGGCCCTTCAGTTCTATTCCTAAGAAATCGAAACCGAAATATATATATATTGATATATATATATATATATATATATATATATATATATATATATATACATACATACATAATAGAAGTAGTAGTATACCATTAAGCCATTTCCCTTTCAGGGTAGGCGTGACACTACCCGATTCGGGTAGTTTTTCTAGGTGGATCGTTTTTGTAGTAAATAACTACAAGTGTGGACTCACCACAGCCACGATGGGCCAACAGCACGCAGTATTCTCGAATAGTCACCCATCCAAGTACTAACCGCGCCCAACGCTGCTTAACTTCAGTGATCTGACGAGAACTGGTTTTTTCAGCGTGGTATGGCCGTTGGCATATATATATATATATATATATATATATATATACATAATATAATATAAATAATATAAAAAAATATATATATATATATTGTGCTATTGTATGGAGTAGAGGTGTGGGGGTGGAAGGAAAGCGAAGAGGTAAATAGGATACAGGAGAGGTATGTAAAGTGGACACTGGGGTTGGCAAGGAACACGCCTAATTATATTGTCAGGAGGGAGACGGGGAGAACGAGTGTAGGGATTCTAGCGGGGAGTCGAGCGTGTAAATATGAGGAGAAATTTTTGGAAGAGGGGGGAAGTAAGCTGGTTAGGGAGTGTTGGTGGGAGAAGGAGAACAGGAGAGGGGGTGGGAAGATGGAGGTTGAAAGAGAAAGGTATTTTAGAACGAATGGACTGCATATTGATGAATTGAGAAGGATGCATGAGGAAGGAAGGAAGGTATATGAGTTGGTTAAGAAAAACAGCATGGAGAGAGAGAAGACAGCAGGGGAAGAGAGACAAGGTTTAATGGGAACTACGTGTGGATTATGCCAAGGGCGAGAGCGCAATATTTGTGTGAGAAAGGAGAGAAAGGAAGTCAGGAGCTTATAGCGAGGATGAGATGTGGGTGCATGGAGGGTTTCAATAGGTTCTGGCTCGATAGGGAAAAGAGGATGTGTGAACTATGTGGGAAGGGGGAGGCAAGAGTGGAGCACTGGTTGGAGGAGTGCGTGGAGGTGGAAAGGAGTGGGATAAGCATGGAGGTATTGATGCACGAAAGGGGGGACAAAAGGGCAGTAGCATGGGTGAAGGGAGTATTGGGTAAGATGGAGAAGAAGAGAAGGAAGGAGGAAGAGAAATGGAGAAGGAAAGATTGTAAATAGAGGAGGAAGTAAATATAAGTAATTGTAAATATTGTAAATAGTAGATAAGTATTAGGTATTAGTCGCGGAGGCAGAGTTTGGTAATGCGAGGCAAGCAAGAAAGTAGGGAATGCGAGCGAGGCGAGGCGAAGCGAGGAAGGCAATGCGATAAGAGCGAGCGGCGTTAGATATAAGGTGTGGAAGGATGTTAGTTTTAAGGGTTAGTTGTAAGAAAATTCTGTAAAAAATGGAAGTGTAAGCAAGTCAATTTTTTAAGGCCAGCAGGCTAAAAAATAAACGTTTATCTTCTATATATATATATATATATATATATATATATATATACATATATATATATGCATATTATACTTTATAAAAATAATATATAAATAAAAGGAAAGATCATGTGCATTGTGTAATGGAATGAAAGTGAATGCACCCTACGTAATAAATTTCTAAAAACGTAATAATTTGACACGACATGTACATACTTTTTTTTATACAGTTTTTCTTTGAGACTATAATCAGTAGAAACACACTTCACTGTATGCTACATTTTCATGACCATGAAAATTAAGGGGGTAATCTGGTAACTGACACTTTTTTTAAAGCTGTTTTCGGGATTTCACAAAATTTTTTTTTTCACAATATTTTTTTAGTTTTTTTTACGGACAAAGTGAGCATGAGTTTTCACGGTGAATGATAACAAAGACAATGATAAGCAATGATAAACACTCAAAGAAAATTGTTAAGTCGCGAAATTAATAACGTAGTTGAAAATATCCACGAATTAGGTCATATTTCTAATTATTAAAGTATCGTTTATCTAGAAATATTGACGAAGATTTCTTACCTTTTCCTTCGATTCACAATGTAAAGCGTTAGAAAAATTAAAATTTAACGTTAGAAATGCTTGTACTGAAAAGGTCCAATAGTTGGCAGATAGAAACTTCGAAACAAAAGTTAAACTTTGACAGTTTAGAATTACAAAAATGTTTCATCGTCCGTCTGTAAACATCGTTTCAATTATGTGACAGTTTCATTAATTATTATTATTGGAGCCTCTCCAATATCGCTGAGGCTTCAATTGAAAAAAATGTTATCTTTTTAACCATTTTTCCAATTACGTTTTTTAATATCACATTTGTCTTTTGACTGAGGTGTGTTTAATTAAAATTTTTTATTTTTGTTAAAACCACTATCCTTCTTACAACATATATTATGCGACCTTTACATTCTATAAATATTCTATTTATTAAATTATATATATGTGTGTCAACTCTTCAAAAAGACCCGCAGTGTGGTCGAAACGTTGAGGCTTTTTTTCAAGAAATAAATATTTTTTTTACATTTGTTTTGGGATGCTTTTATTTTTTCATCATTAACCGTAAGACCGAATATATTTGCTGTAATTTGCTGAAATAATTATTTGAAATTAAAACGGACGAAGAAAGGAAAAACAGTTCTGGATCTGCTTCATCTAGAATTGTTTTGTATATTGTAAAATATACAACTACCGAGGAAAAATAATAAAATATTTCTTGATACATTCATATGGAGAAAATGCTTGACTCATAGTTACTTGATGATACACGACTCAGTCGTGTGGCTGAAAAAAGTTCAATAAACGACTGAGTGTTATATTCGCACGACTCATTCACTTTTCGGCAGTAACCATTCGTTTCGTCCACACGGAAGTCCACGCAGTCGTGAGTAGTGCTGTCCACACTACTCTGTACTTTCACTACACGACTGAGTCGTGTGGACTGCACGAATGAGTCGTCTGGACCACCGAATAGCTCCGTTGGGCATAGCCAACGTTGCCGAAAATTACTGAACAAGCTGAGATGCATCAGCTGATCGTGAAAATCCATTATGTGCGTCGTCGTATACCTTCTGCCCTAGGGAAGAAAGTGAATTTCAATCCTTCTTTCGATAGACAGTCCAATGAGCTACGACTTGGAGTTCTTCTTCGTATTCTTCGTTGGCGCTATACCTGCTTTATACAAGCTTTGTATATCCGGCCATGACCAATTCGAGAGGGAGTGAACTCCCCTGAATCTGAAGCAAACTTCCGGTGGAGCTTAACTGCGCCATCTCAGAAGAGATGGTGCAGTCAGCTCGGTTTCCTGACTATTACGTAGCAAGGCGGCAGAAATAAAAAATACACGCGGCCGAATACTCCGTGCGAAAGGAGCCGTTTTTCAACGGCACCTCCCGCACAAGGCAGTCTAACGAGCTTAGATTGGAACTTAGATTTTACGATTTGCTTTTTTTTAATGTAAGTATATGGGACGCATTTTCAAATGAGGGTTTTACTGAGATTTGATATGAGCAAAATGGAGCAGGGCATTTTAGAAGTTTTCAAAGAGATCTTATCAAGTCTGTTCTATGTGTATTAAATCTGGGACATGCCTAGAGAACATGGTCAAGACTCTAAGTCTTTATCAATTTCAGGGTTGCAGGGGCAACCTCCAGTAGTTATAATATTTTTTCGGTCAAGGCTAGCATTTAAGGAATAATGGTTACTCCTCATGCGACAGAGCGAGACACGACTTTGAGTTAAGCAGCCCTATTGCGCGTGCGTCCTCCAAAAATTTTGAAACTTTTTAATTTTTAACATTTTGAAATTTTCGGAAATACAGCAAAATTTTTAAACATTTTTAGTTTTAAACATTTTCGGAAATTTATAAAAATTTTAAAATTATTCGACATTTATCAAAAAAATTTTAAAATTTTAAAAATTTTAATTTTTTTTTTTTAAATTTTGGTAACTTATCAAAATTTCGAAATTTTTGGAAAATTCATCAAAATTTTGAAAATTTTTGGGAATTTTGACAATTCATCCAAATTTTGGAATTTTTTGCAAAATTTGAAAATTTTGGAAGTTTATCAAAATTTTGACTACGAATCAAGAAATTTTTGGTTTTATGCCTTACCAAGGCTTTTTCTGTTCTGTTAGCCCTTAGCTATCCAACTGATAATTCGTCAACATTAGAAATGCCTAATTGAAGGTCGAACTATTAGCAGACACGAGTTTACTTGCACTCTCCACCCACGGAAGGCACAAAAACATTTTCGAAATCATAATTTCAAGAAAACAAAGCGGACGACTCATTCGTGCAGTCCATACGACTATGTCGTCTAGCGAAAGTATATAGTAGCGTGGACAGCACTATACTCACGACTGTGAGGACGTTCTTATGGACCAAACGAATGGTTATTGCCGAAAAACGATTGAGTCGTGCCAATACAACACTCAGTCATTTATTTGACTTTTTTCAGCCACACGACAGAGTCGTGTATCATAAAATAACTATCAGTCACGGATTTTCTCCATGCAAAATATAATAGCGTCTATCTAAAAAACAATTGAGTAAGATGAGACAAATAAAATGAACAAAGAAAGTAAGATATTTTACATTCGAAATTTTTTTATTATTTTAAATAATGTTACAATTAAATTGTACGACAAAGTAGAATTCTTTTCGAAAAAGAAGACTATTTGCATCTGAAATTGCAACGTTTCGTTTAAGAACAAATATTTTTTTAAGAATACGTTGTTTTTTTTTAAAGTGGTGCTGCTATCTGCTTGGACGACGGCAGTAAGGTGAGCGTGAAAAAGTTTTAAAATTCATCTTTTCGTTTTAAAAGGAAAGGCGACTTCGATAACAAGCCTTCTTTGACCAACTACTGTTGTGGTTTTACGCATCATAAATGTTGATGAAAAATTACAAATTAAATTTTTGGGACAGAATGTTTTCTACTTTCACTCAGAGAAATGTTATTTTGGGTCAAAATAGTGTTTCTTGACACAAATGGAATTTCCTCATAAATTTAAAGTTAAGAGGATTTTCATTTGTCTCAGAAAGAACGTTTTTGGATGAAACATCATCTTTTTGCAAGAAACTTCGCCTAATCTTGAACCTAAATGTTTCTGTTTACGTAAAAAAGATTTTCACTTGGTTCAAAATAAAACCTACAAGAGGACGATGCTTTTCCTTCAAGAGAAGTTTTTCTCTGAGTGCTTAAAAAGAATTTGCGTAGCCTGATGACTTAGGGATGATTGGATTTGGACGATCTTTATTGACAGCTGGTACCTTGAACGCATCTTCAGACTTGCACCTGTTTACCTTCGCTTTCAATAACTTGCAAAGTAAAAAGTGATTTGATAGGATTCTTTATGTCCTTTCCACACTGAGCGAAGAATTCCCTTGCAGTTCGGGTGGCTCCTTTTTTTCTTTTTTCACAGGAAGGATTGGCGCGCTCGCACGACTGAGTCGTGAGAGCACCCCAACCATTCGATACTCACCCCAAACAGCAGCAACTGAGGTAGTGGGGTGCCCGCCAAAATTCTTGGGGTGCTTGCACAACTGATTCGGGTGATTCAATTCGTCAACCGCGTTTGACGTTGCGCGTTCGACGTTTGCGCATGTATTATTAAAATGAATCGTTCATTATCAATCAGAATAAATCAAGTTGCTCAAATTTTAAAGCACACAAAACATGTAAACATCAGCTTGTTAGATTTTTCCATTTGGTGAAATTTTGAAAGGAAAAAATAATTTATTGTTTAAACAATGACATAATATTTTCAGCAGAATTTATTACTCCTGAAAATCTTTCAATATTGCGTTTAATTCATAAAATACCAATTTAAAAACATTTTGGGGGAAAATAATTGTTTAAACAAATAGAAATTTGTTCAACATCAGAATAAAAGTACCAAAATTATGTAACTGTTCAATAATAAGTAGCATAGGATACGAATTTGAAAAAAGTGGACATATCTGGGACGATTTTTAGAAATTTTGAAAATAAACAATCATTAATTATTCAAATAATCACATGATGTATTTTAACAAATTCACCACCCCAATCAGTGACTAACTTACATTTCATTCAGAAAAAACGATTATTTTGTACTTTTATTGGAAAATATAATTCCTTGAATAAGTTTTATTTTTATAAACAATAAAAAATTGTTTGGAAAGTCATAAGGGATATTCAAATTACTAAATATTATTTATTTATATTGAAAAATACGGCAGAAAATGCTGAAAATTAACAATTATACGTTAAAATGTATGTTTTCATTTTTGGGTCATGTTTGGGGCGTTGTGGGGGGAGGGTGAGGTTCAGGGGAAGTTAAAATTCGAATTTTTTTAAATAGTTTTATTCCATAGACACTCCTCTTCAATCCTTAACAAATTTGGCAATTTTTTATCAAACCTGCAGTATCAGTCCAGGTACCCACTACCTCAGGTGCTGCTGTTTGGGGTGAGCACCTGAACGGTTGGGGTGCTCGCACGACTCAGTCGTGCGAGCGCGCCAATCCTTCGTGTGAAAAAAGAAAAAAAGGAAGCCACTCGAACTGTTCGTGTGCGAACCCGAACTACACGGAAATTCTTCGCTCAGTGCATTGATCACAAACATTTAAAAAAAAACTATATATCAACCTTCAAAAATGAAAGTCCACTCTCGAAATTTGAATCGGTAAATTTGTTTACTTATTTCAATCAGTGACATAAATGAAACAGTGAGCCATGAAACTTACTGTTTAATTCGTGAAAATCACTAGTAAATAACTAGCATTGAGTCACTAATTGAAATTAGTAAGCATTTTAACTGATTCAAATTTAGAAAGTGTAATAAATTTAACTTTCTTTCATTCGGGGACCTTTTTTTAAGGAAGCCTAGGTTTACTCCCTGCATTCCATCAGCGTAAGAAATGCATATATTATTATTTATTCGTGAAAATAAGCGTTATATGTAGGATTTGTGCTGAGAACATCATTTTCAACTCTTTTAATCTCAAACAAAATTTCTCATTTCAGTTTCGATAGAGGTTTCATGCCCTTTCTCTTCATACAAATTGTTCAAATTATTAATAGCTATTTAAAGAATCAAACATTTGTTTAAAAATATTTAAAAATATGCGTTTTACCCGATAATAATCATTTTTGCCAAAATGGTTTTAAAAAATTTGTATTTGGCGTGAATTAGACCTATACTCGATTTTTGGCGAAAACAAAATTCCCCTTCTCATTTGCGAAACCTAATAATATTTGTTAATCAAACTTTTTTATCGATTCAGCAACTCAATAGCTAAAAAGTAATTCTTACTTTTTTAAATATAAAATTGAATTTTTTATCATCATCGAAATTTCGCAAAATGTGCCCTTCGAGCAAAAAAAAATTCCCCTCCATTTTCTTGAAATCTTATACTATTTTTTAATTGAACTTTTTACATTCTCATTCTAATGAGAAGGTATTGGTTTTATGTAAAATTTGACATAGTCGGTTTTCATCAAATCTCCACATTTTGAGACCCCCTGAGCTAGAAAAAACGATTTTTACCAAGGTGTCTGTCTGTCTGTAGTCTGTCTGTCTGTCTGGCTGTCTGTCTGTCTGTAGCCACGATAACGTTCGAAAAAAAGATCAGATTTGATTGAGCTTTGGCACACTTTTTTATGGCCTAAAAAGAGAGAACGAGTTCGTTAACCAGATATTTTGGATGAAAATTCAAAAAGTGAGCACATTTTGAAAATTTTTGAGACCACTTTTTTTGAAGATTTGAAAATTCTATGTACGGTTATTAGTAGTACGCAAAATGACGAACAAAATATTTTAATGACTTTCCGTGATAAAAAAAAAATTACTGGAGTTATAGCATTTTCAAAATTCCAAAAAAAAAACGAAAATGAACATTTTAAGCCGAAAAAAGCACGATATGAAAAAAAGTCAAGAGGAGAAAAACATTGCTTCTTGAACACCCTATAATATTTTCATAACAACTTTTTGAATTCTTCGAAAAATAAAAAATTCAAATTTTGATCGCACAAAAAGATAATGAAAAATCAAAAACTCCATTTTGCTGTCAAACTATGCAAGATACGAGAAAAGGTCATCTCACCAAAATTGTGCACCTAAAAAAGATCTACGAATTTCTTATTAATCACTTTTTGATATGACGCGTGGTTTTTGTTTTACTTGTAAAAAACCGCATTGAAAATAGAAAAATCAAATTTTTAGACGAATAACACCAGCTACGAAAAAAATGACCAAAAAAAAATTTGTTCATCCAAGGAAGAGGTACAAATTTGTTGTGAATCATGTTTTAATAGGATGCGCAGTTTTTGTTTTATTCGTCAAATAACATTGACAGTAAAAAAACTCAAATTTTTGAAAACAATGCAAGGTACGAAAACAGATGAATGAACAAAAATTGTGCATTCAAAAAAGACTTACAAACCTGTAATCAATTTTTGTTGTAAGAATATATTCAAAATGAAAAAAAATAACTTTTTTGATAAACGGCACAAGCTAAAATAAAATGTTAACTAATAAAATTTGTCGCCTAAATTATATCATTACTTTTCATTTGAAATCAAATACAAATTTAGTAATATTTATATGAAGAACATATAACACGAAGCACAAAGTGCGCGATCAGTGTATTTCGGAGCGCGAAGCGCGACGACCAAATCGCACGCGCCGTAGGTGCGCTCAAACTTTTTTGTTTCTATCATACGGTGCACAGAACCGAGCGTGAAACGCAAAGTTCAAATGATTTTCAAATCAAATATCGAGCGCGAAGCGCGAGTGTCTGGATGAGAATGTGTTCCTTAAGGTCGATAGAACCTTGAGTAAATAAAGTTCCTTTTCAGTCTAAAATAAAAACAAATTTAACAGTCACTTAATATGTAGAGGTTTTGATAATTTTATAATATTTGCAAACAAACTTTTTCTTTTCATCCAAGTCGAACACGAAGTTCAAAAATCTAGAGGAGCCGAGCGTAAAGCGCGATGTAAATACGCCCGAGCGCGTAGCGCGAGGTGAATACATAATCGAGCGCGAAGCGCGAGATCCAACAGTCGCGCGCCCTAGGCGCGCTCGAACTTGCGAGCGAAGCGAGCCGCGCGCGAAGCGCGCGATGAGAATGTGCCCGCAAGGCGGGCAGATTTTTTTGGATTTATTCAGCAACTCAGCAGCCAGAAAGTAAAGTCTCTTTTTTAAATTTAAAACTGGATTTTGTATTACCCTCCTTTGAAGAAAGCGTGCTCTGAATGCGAAAAAATATCTTTCCTTGCAAATTTTTTAGGAACATCTCCCTATTGTTATATTTATATAATAATTGAAAATGTAAAATACGAAAAATATTTGAAAAATTAAGTTTATTTAAATTATACTATGTCTAAATAGCTGTAGCTCCGCTCCACCTCTCACCATGATAAACTTTACCCCCTATCATAAAAAAACCCTACACAGTAAAAAATAAAATACAATACTCTCATATTCCGAGTTTAAAAGAAAATCCTCTTAAAAAGAAAATAAATTATTTGGTTGAGAAACTTAAAAACGATATTGGTAGGTAATGGTAGGTCATAAAATGTTTTTCAATTGGGCAATCGATGCGTCTCGAAGACGCAAGCGAATATATATCATATAGGTTACTGTTGCATTCCCAACATTAAAAAAGGTTTTTTCATATCAACAAAATTAGCAATATACTTCTTTTATTTATATATCCGTATTGCTAGATGATGAGAGGTCATAGAAAGTTCGTCAATAGGTCGTTCGACGATTCTCGAATGCGCGAACAAATATGTCAGGTACAGTACTGTAGTATTCCTAATATGAACAAAGTTTCTCTTATATAAACAGAATACACACATTTTTTTGAAACTTCATAAATCGTTAGTGGTAGGTCATAAAAGGTTCAACAATAGGTCAATCCACGCGTCGCGAAGATGCGAACAAATAGACTAGATATCGTATTTTTGTATGTTGTATTTAAAAAAAGTTTTTGTTTCTTTCATTTTTCGATTCCTTGTTCAGTGATTTCCCGGCTCGATCATCTTCTGGTGTCGTGGGAAGTGACGAGTCGGATGACGTCTGACTTCCGGTCGCGTCGGGATCGATCGTTCGGTGAACGATCGTGGTCGTAACTTCCGGAGGCTACATCTTTGCTAATCTTCTAAAACAACCAAAACCTTTTTTTGGATACAAAGGGAGTTGGATGGGTTCGGGGACTCATATCTCGGATTACATTGACAAGGTATTTAGTAGTTAATAATAATCACATTCATAAATTGTCTTGCATTCTGTTTGATTGACTTTAACCTGGACAGAAGTCATTAATTCAGTAACAGTTTTCCTCATATAAACAGAAGTAACCGTTTTCTTGAAACTTCATAAATCGGTACTGGTGAGTCATACAATGTTTAACAATATGTCGATCGATGCGACTCAAAGACGCAAACAAATACACTAGATATGGTATTACTGTATGTTGAATATTAAAAAACTTTTTTTCATACAAACAAGGTACATTTTTTTGAAATCTCTGAAAAAAACTAGATCTCAATGGCCGATCTTGCTCAAAATCCCATCAGACTTGAATATCAGCCGGAGGTACAATTTGTCAAAACTTCATGATGATAGCTCTTTTAGTCTTCGAGATATAGTGAACAGAGAAAAGTTAGACACACACACGGACATTTTTTAAATATTGTATTTTCGAGGAATTTAATATATGACGAGAATTAAATTCGATACAATATTTTAAAGAGAGAATGTACACGATATGCAAATGAATATTGTATAAATACCATTATTTTTTAATACACATTTCTTCCGTGAAATTAATTTAATTAATTTCTATATAACTTTTACAGTACATTCTGTTCACTCAGTTCAATATTGTTGTAAACATGAAGTGTATATACAGTTTGTTAGGAATACTTGCGTAATATTTGAAATTGTATATTATGATTCGAAAAACGAAGCCCATCAAATACTGAGGAGATTTAGTAAAATCTCTTGGACTCTACTAGAATCTTTATAGTAATATTCAACACTGTAAAACCTATAGATCCCTTTTTTACGGTATCATTTTTTTCGTGTCCTGTTTTTGAATATAATAACTTTATGCTATTATTTTCAATGTAAAACAAATGCATCTGGGTTCCCACCACGGATTAATAATAAAGAGACCGATCATACTGTACAAAGCGCCTCGAGTTTTAACTGCGGTATCTGCACCTTAATTTAGGTAGTGGCGCATGCGCACTACGATATACTATCTCTATTTTCACGGGAGAAAAAGAGATAGTGAAGCTCAGTGCGCATGCGCCAATACTTTCGACGCCCGAGGGAAGGCAATAAGGCGCAGTTTGCACCGTCAAAACGCATATATGGAGATCAATATTCTTACGAAAACGCATCTTAAATTTACGAAATTGATATCACTAGAATTTTCTTGAATCTATCATAAATTTACGAAGCTTTTGCGTGAATTTTCAAATTTATCATCATTTTACGCAACATGTAACATCATAAAACTTCCAGACATGTTTCGTGAAATTAGGGCCGAAATTTCTCACAGTGACTACGTAATATTACACTGAAAGAATGTCTGGTTAAATCAACTAGAATTCTGGTTAAATATGGCCTTACTATTTTTCCTGGTTAAAGTAATCAGAATTTGTGGTTAACTTAAACGGAATTCTGGTTGATTTAAACACACATTTTTTGAGTGTATATTCTCATTTACACCTTTACATTTTGATACTTCTGAAAGGAAGTACATAAGAAAATAATTTCTCATTGCACAAAAGTTAGAGAAAACTTCAAGATTTTCTACAACTAAAAAGCTATTTTGTATTTATAAGAAACAATCTAAAAAACTTTGTTATTAATCCAGAGTTTTAAAACTATCAAAGTAAAAAGGAACATCTATTTCTTGAAAAATAAACACTTAATAATAAGCTCAAATACTAATTTATTGATTGTTTTATATTTCAGAGGATGCATTTGTTCATATAGTTAAAATGATTTTCGAAGAATGCAGTTTTCAATGTTAAAACTTGAATGGAAATAGCACAGTTTTATAAAAATAATATTGCAGTTATTTTGATGGCCATATTTCTGCTCAGCGATTCAATATACATCGATATACGAGGCTTAAAAAATATAAGCAATGTATAAACTTGTAGAATGAAAAATCCACAGTCTCTACCGAAGTCGTGAGTTTGATCATTTTTAAAATTTCTGCGTCAGAGTAATTTGCATTTTTCCGATAAAATTTAATATGCAGTACAACTATATAACTCTACAAAATGTATGCTCAATAAAACCGTTTATAATCTGCACACGACACAAACAGCATCGCTGATACAAACATATTTGTATAGTCCTCAAAGTTGTATGTCTCAAAATTTGAGTTTTTGATTTTTCAATGCTTTATAGTATGTTAAATGATTAGAATAAAAACAATGAGTCTTATCAAAAAATGGTCGAAGGAAATTTTAAAGGTCTTTTTAAATGCATTAACTATTCGTTTCCTTCACTTATTCTCGTATCTTATGTCTTTTGGCTAAAAATTTGAATTTTCGATGTTTCAATAGAATTTTTTAAGATTAAGGTAAAAATAATCAATCCTATCAAACAATAATTAAACGCAATTTTTCAGGTCTTTTCAAAATCAACAGTTTGCTCTGTAGGCCTACTTCCGCAGCTCGTATCATTTGACTCACAACTTTAATTGAAAATTTTTCGTTAGCATTTTTGATTAGTAAAACGACAACTGTTCGTAAAATAAAACTGAGTAACAAACTTGACCTTTTTTTTTGTTCTCTGAAAGAGTGTTCCAAAGCACAATTCAATCCGTCAGACATCCTCGCAAAATCAGTACTTTCTCACTATGTGGATCTCAAAACATAAAGATTACATTTCAAAGAGTTCATATTATAAATTCATGAATAATGTTAATCTCACTTAAATTAAGCTCACATCAGTCGTTGGAAAGTACTAGTACAATATATATTTTGAGAAATTGAATTATATTATTTTCTCATTAGGTTTTTCTCTAATTCAAATAATATTCTTTTGTATATACATGAATTACTAAGTTGTTTTAAAAATTAAAATTTATAAAGCAATGCTATTCTCTGATGTCTTTCAATGAATATTCTAGAACCGTCTATCGATATTGTTTTTCTGTTTTATATTTATTCTACAATATTCAGTGCTGTAAATATCTCTCTATTATCAGTAATCAAATTCAAATTTATTCAACATTGAATATATACCGAAATAATTTATGAATTTTTCGAGAAAAAAAAACGTAAGTCATTGGAGAAGAATTTATATTGTACAGATCCGGACATTAATTGAGAGAACTGAAATGCCATATCTGCAAAATATTTTACAGGTGAAGTAAAATAAATGGGCAGAATCTAATAAATAGTTTTCAAAATAAAATATACTTCTCCTTCCTGAGATAACATGTTTTATTTATAACTCAAAATTGTATGAAATTCGTCGAACTTCTGTCGACATAAAGCGCAGGAATACTTCCAAATGTTATCTCTATTATTGACACAGCAGTAGTGCTTTAGGCCACTATAATATGTATACCGGGTTGAGCCTTCCTAATTTAGTATTCCATGAGGTTCTACCGAACATTTGGAAATGTCCAGTGCACAGTTTGTCGAGCAAATATTGTGCGAATCGATATGACCTATACGCACTTTATTAACTATTTACGAAGCGACTAGGGTTGGAAGAAACCACTTATTCAATTTTCTACACTACTTTTTCGCAATATGGTGTTCTATATTTTTGAGGGATAAGGCAAGTGCCAATACTCGCTAAAAGAAATATCGAATTTTAAAATAATTTTATCACGTAAGAATTAAGAATTTTAAATTCAAGACTCTAAAATGGAATTTTCAATAAAGACATCAGAATGAAACAACCTCAGAATAATTTTCAAAGGCTACCCGTGCAAAAATCTTGAAGTGGGCATGGTAAGGTTCTGACCAGTTTGCCTTACATCTGGTATTGCAGATGATTACCCTACTTAGGTAAACCTTGTGAGGGCCGCTCCCAGATTCTTCAATAAATCCTGTAATTTTCAAAATTATAATATTTGTACAGAATGAAGATTACTTTCTAATGAAAAAGTAATTTCATTACTTTTTACATACACTTTTTCTTAGAGTCTCTTGAAGACTGAAGGTTTGGAAAAAATCTTGGCATGCGATCCATACATTATATGTTGATCAATCAAGAAGCCGATCATCCCTCATCACGATATGTCACATTATTTCCTCACCAACAAATCAAATTAATATAAATCATTCATTTTCTGTTTTCAGCAATGATATTCTCTCCCTTACGCAAAAAAAAAAAAAAAAAAAAAAACGTCTCGCCTTGAATCTTTTTTACATTGCAGTGGCGCTGATATCGCATAACGCGCTTTTTCAAAACTCAAAAAGAAACATTAACTAAATGATATCCAACATTAGTACGATTTTTCCAATTAATGGAATGAGATTTAGGCGCCCTTAGGCGCCCGACCCGCAGACGAGTTACAAAAACATGGCGCAAGTTTCAAAAAGGAAAGCCGTCAGTCCGCAGAAGTCACGAACGATACTTTTAAGAACAAAATCATAAATGGCGGGATTTCATTGTCTCCATGGAAAAATGCAAAATCACGTTTTGAGTCGGTGAAGGTGCGCATTAGCTCTACTGCATTTTTGTTCTAACGAGCGTGAATGAGAAAACAAAGTATAATGTGCGAGGCGACAGAAACACTCTCTAATCTTCGTTAGAAACATCCACTCACCAATCCGCTATGAATTCTCTTTCTATGTTTGTCAATCACGGTCTCTCTCTAGCGTTATGAACATACACGGAGCACGCACAAACAAAGCTATTCTTTTAACTCTACGGCACGCCATGCTTACTGAACCCTATTTTGTAACTCATCCAACGCACCGCTAGACACCGCTCAAAACGCGTATTTTTGCGTTTGTCAATGGACGCATGAAAACACGCCATTTTTATGATTGCGTTCTGAAAAGAAATTTCTAATTCCATTTGCATCTTTCTTTTAAGTCAGTTTTATAATGCTGTTTCCTTTTTTATGTAATCAGTTTTTCAATTGAAATAGTAATGAAATGGGGTATAAGATTAATGCCTTTAAACTAAAAAATAATACAAAATTGCGGATAAATTACTGGGTGAAGTTAGAACTTTGGCGTAACAAGGTATCTCCAGTGAAAGACGAACTTGTGGCAAGCCTCGCCAAAACCCCCTAAACGAAATTTTTAATATCATTCGTGTCTAGATAACATCAAATCATTTTTTAGTCGGTTCAGCAAGCGTACACTACCGTAGGAAATTGTCGGTATGATCAGCGAAAGTACTATTAAAAATCTCTGCGAGATGAGGCGAGAAAATTTGTTAAAAACCGGTAGAAAGCTCATCAAATGACGCTTCCATTGAGCCCTGATAGAAATAATTTTCGACCTTTTGGTGAGAATATAATACTTGAGAAGTTTTAAAAAATATCAAGAATTTCTCGAATTTTGCACCTGGACTTCAACTTGTGGCATGACCTAGAAAAGTTGTAGCAAAAACCTCAAATTCATACTTATTTGTCTTTTAAGTCTTATCTTTAATTTAAGACAATAAAACTTTTAAAATCTTCACGGGTTCTCGAGATACGATTAAAAATGTCCAAGCATATCTGCGTCGAATTTCAGTCGCTCTAGCAGTGAGTCTGGCCGTCTGCGGTGCTCTCCGACTGACACTCAACGTATTATTGTCATTAGATATTATCTTGGGAACCCAGTGGTGGATTTAAGTATTTGCCGCCCTAGGCCAACAGAAATTTTCCGCCCCTAGGCTAACAGAAATTAACTACTCAATTTTGAATTCACACTAAGAGGTGTAGTTATCAAATCCCCCCCCCCCCCAATTTTGCCGCCGTAGGCTGCAGCCTATATAGCCTATATGAGAAATCCGCCACTGTGGGAACCCCTGAATATTTTTGAAGTTTTATTGGCTTAAATTGAAGATAAGATTTCCCAGATTACGTTCTGTCAATTTCAGCTTTTTCTTGAAGTATCCCAAGTTACATCACGAGTTTAAAAAACAAAATCTGAGAAATTCTCGGCGATCACCGCTCTCGCGGTCGACAGCAGTAATCGCCAACTGGAACTTAACATTTGAGGCTTGGCCATTTTTAGTCGTATCTCGAGAATCCGTGAAGATTTTTCAAGTTTTATTGGCTTGAAATAAAGATAAGACTTTCCTAGATCATGCCACAAGTTGAATTCGAGGTACAAAATTCGAGAAATTCTTGAATTTAAAAAAAAATCGTATTCCATGGTTCATTTTAAGTTACTTTAACACGAAAGGGCTCTTACCCCTATTTTTTTCTAATCTCATTTCTGTGATACCCCATGATCATTTCGAGACAAAAAAGAAAAAAATCGATAGGGATTTACGAATAAACTTGTTCTTTATTTTTATTTAAATTTTTCTATGTATATTTTATTTGGAAATACCCAGTGAGCACGAAATTTAAGAACGTAATTGGAACGTTCTAAAAACGTTCCTTGGACGTACAAGTCAAAAGACGTTATTTGAACGTTTTAAAAACTGTCCTAAGTCAGACCAAATAATGTTCTGAAAACGTTTCATGTTCCAAATACGTCCTTAAAACGTCTCTGGAACATTGTATGTTAGAGGAACGTTATTCGGACTGACTTAGGACGTTTTTGAGCCGTTCTAATAACGTTCTTTAACATTTGTGCCCACTGGGTAACTCCAAAGTGGAGCTTCTTTGGCTTGAAGTCTATGATTTAGCTTCCAAACAAAAGATCTAAGCGTTGATCTAAAATAAAATTGTAATATCATTTTAAATAGGTATATAAAATCAGTTTCAATCAGTTTTTTTCTCGAAATTTCTGAATTTTAGAGAATCCTCTGTCTAAAGTAGCCTAAATAAGATTTTTAATTTGTAAAATTTAGTTTGGGGCATAGGGCCTCAAGAAAATATTTTATAGTGAAAAGTTGTTCTCTACATTTTTGCAGTTTATATGTTTTCGCAAATGAAATGATATCTTGTCCATCGTAGATGAACTTATTACCTATATAACTAAATTACATTTAATATCCACCAAATGTAAGAAAGGTTCTATCTCTCATACATACATTCGAAGTAACAGCGTTTCTATTGAGTACACAATAACTTATAACCACCTTACGAGATGCGAAATAGTCCTTTTGGATCTAGTTTACGTATTCATTTTGCAGAATTGAAAGCTTGATACCTGAAAATTATGAAAATTAAAAAAAGCGAACGTTGCTTATAGCTGCAACAGTGGTCATCAAATGGTTAAAAATGCCCTTCTTCATGAAATTTCGCCAGGCATCGAGCTTTTTCAAAATGACTTGTTTGAGGTGCACATCGTATTGAAGATTGTTTTTTTTATCATAAAAATACATACAATTCCCGGTAAAACTGATTGAACTTAATGTAAATTTTACTCGATTAAAGTTCTTTTCTTAAAAATTAATATTGTGAAAATTTCATCGCACTGTAATAAATTTCTTTTAGTTTTTCGGGAGATTGTACGTATCTTTATTATCACAAAAACAAACTTTAACATAAAGTGCACCAGGCAAAAGTTACTTAAAAAAAATGGAATGCTTGTTCAAATTTGTCGACCCTATAACTTCAGACGTATGAGGAATTGAGGATGAAACATTTGTTTAGATTTCCTCAAATTTGATTGTACTTCAACTTATATAAGTACAACATTTATTTACGATGCACAGAACATAAGCTTGTTTATAAAAACTAATATTAAAAACATTTTTGGACCAATTTTGCACCAAAATAAAGTTATGAACACTGTTAAAAAAATCTGATCGAAATTTAATATACATGTGAGTAAAGTCATTTGCACATACCGTACATTAATTTTAATATACCATCATGTTGTAAAATTAATATACAATATACATGAATATTAAAGTCGGTAAAACAGAATGCGTGAAAACAACAAGTCCTTTGATACCTTCAGATCTTGTCAAATTTTAAAAAATAAAGCAATAACCTTACATTCGTCGACTAAATTCTTACTTACAATTAAAGTGCAACGTACGGGTGGAATTATTCCTAAAATTCGCTGCGAATGTTAGAATTTTAACGTGAGTACAGGTGCTTGGAGGTTAGGTTTCTTAATTATTTGTTTAATTGAACTTGTCTCTGAAAAACCAGTGTAGTTTACATTCATCTAGGAGAAAATATTCTTTTTGATCATTTATAATTGAAAATTGCTGTCAGAATTGTTTTTAATTTTTGTAAAGTGCAAATATCGGACTTTTCTGATAAATGATCAATATGCGGTATATGAAATTTAATAACATAGTCTCTTAATGGCGATTCCGTATACCTAGGTTTTAGATTTAATATACAAATGTATATTAAATGTATATTAAAATTGCAAACATTTTTAACAGTGAAGGTCATATCTCCCCAAATATAATAGATAAAATATTCCATTTTTTTACTTTTACGGGAAGTTTTGCTCACACTAATTTAGGCAGTGGATGCCCTGAAAAGAAGAAGTTAAAAAAAAACTCATCAAAACTGACTTCCCAGTGGGCACAAACGTTAAAGAACGTTATTAGAACGGCTGAAAAACGTCCTAAGTCAGTCCGAATCACGTTCCTTAAACATACAATGTTCC
>CAKNYM010049771.1:38282-79849 GCA_932195095.1 Andricus curvator
ACATTTATTTATGAAACTAAAAATATGCGCAATAAAATTTCCTATTGGAACATGTTATTAAAAAATTAAAATTTTACCTGCAAAAAAATATGACCCAGGGGCCAACTAAAACGACGGCGTTTCGGGCGTATCCCCTTTTGATCGCCAGCGGTTCAATTAATGAATAAAAACAGGTAATATTGAAGTTTTATTCATAATTGTGATTTGGGGCGGAATGAGCCGGGTTCATGGGGTGAGATGAGACGCTCTTTGTCATAACCTCTTCATGGAGCTGGCAGAAAAGTTTTTGTTCGCAAGAAACTGACATTTGTGGTTAGAAGAGTCTAGGACAGTTACTGTAAAATTTGTTGTATAAAGAAATTCTAGTGTCAGAGCACCTGCAATTGGGTTCGCATATAAATTTTATTTTTTGACTTGTTTTTTCAGTATATTCTATAAACAGTTTAACAATTATTTTTAAAAAATTTCAGAAATATGTTATAAATGAAAAGTTTTAAATGTTAATTCAACTTGAAATTAGAAAAGTTATTATACAAAGGAAAAATTTGAATTAATTAACCATTAAATGCATTTATACTGTCAAATATTTATAAAATCCTTCCCCTAAGTAATCAGACTTAATTATACCTTACAAAATTATTTGTTTAACATTTTACAGAGCATGAATTGGTACGAATAATCATATTGCTCAATCGTGAAAACAATTATATTTTGTCGTGATACTCGTTTCCATTCTCAGAATACTTCAAATAATCTTCTATGTGTACGAAAAACACGAAAAATTATATTCTATTAACAAAAACTAATAATTAGTTGAGGTGTCTCATCTCGCCCCAGAGAATGGGGCGAGATGAGACATGTGCACAAATTATAATTTTCATATTTTCATCGCAATTACTATCCTTGAAACACTTCGTCTTTTATGAAATTGATACATGAAGGTTCATATAATGTATAGAACCACTTACATTTTTAAAAACTACTATAGGTTTCAAATATTTCACTGAAAATGATAGCTATGCTCATCTCGCCCCGATCTCTCCTAACTAAAATACAGAATTGTATTTTTATTTGAGACAACTTCAACACCAATTGGTTTCAAGCTTCAGACAATCGCGATCAATAAATTTTCAAAGCCAGCTTCGTAGTGCAGAAATTCAGACTGCTTCAGGGGCATGATACGATTATTATGATTATAGCGCGGAGTAATAATAAGGAGACCGATCTCCATATATGCGTTTTGACGGTGCAAACTGCGAATGTATTGCCTTCCCTCGGGCGTCGAAAGTATTGGCGCATGCGCACTCCGCTTTGCTATCTCTTTTTCTCCCGTGTAAAAAGAGATAGTATATCGTAGAGCGCATGTGCCACTACTTCAATTAGGGTGCGGATACCGCAGTCAAATCTCGAGGCGCTTTGTACAGCATGATCGGTCTCGTTATTATTGCTCCGTAGACTATTCCCAATTTTGATATCAAAATGCATGAACTTTACCGATTATATTCACATTTATAAAATAATAAAACGATATAAACATCTTATAATTATTTTATCTTTATATTTATATTGTAGAGCGAAGATTTTATATTATGCACTGCCCTAAAAGCACGGAACGTTCCCGGAACGTGTAAAATGTCCGCCCCTTGGGAACGTTCTACTGGAACGCTCCAGGAACGTTCCACAGGAACGCTCCAGGAACGTTCTACTGGGACCTGAGGGGAACTTTCCATTATTGTTATTTTTAACAACAATTATCTCGTAAACCGTAAGAGATAGGTAAAAATGAATGTCATTTTTGAGTTTTGAATACCGCACATACTAACACTATAATATGATATCCGTATCATAAACTGACATCGATTTTGACCTATCACTTACGGTTTAAGCGATATTTATTGATAATATTAACAATAACGTTAATTTATGTTTGGAACGTTCCCAAGCGGCGGACATTTTACACGTTCCGGGAACGTCCCAGAAACGTTCCGTGCTATTAGGGTGTGCCCACTGGGCACAAACGTTAAAGAACGTTATTAGAACGGCTCAAAAACGTCCTAAGTCAGTCCGAATAACGTTCCTTAAACATATAATCTTCCAGAGACGTTTTAAGGACGTATTTGGAACATGAAACGTTTTCAGAACATTATTTGGTCTGACTTAGGACAGTTTTTAAAACGTTCAAATAACGTCTTTTGACTTGTACGTCCAAGGAACGTTTTTAGCACGTTCCAATTACGTTCTTAAATTTCGTAACCACTGGGTGATTATGTATACCTAAACTCGTAAAATAACACATAAAATAGCAAAATACAGATTTCTAACAGAGGGAAATTACCAAAAAAAAGCATAAATTCTAAAACTTTTTATAAAATTGTTATGTTAGGCGGGTTACACGTAAAGAGATTTCAAAGGTTATATTTTAACATCGGATGTTGACACGTGCATTTTGGTTATTTTGATACTTATGAGTCTTTTCTCAAAATTTAAACCATGTAAACACAACATTTTGGCGAAAGGCGATCAGCGCCACAGTTTCGCGTCAAGCTGGGAACCAACTTCCTGTAGGCTGAAGATATCTTTGCTGGCGTGACATACCCTTGGATAGGGATCCTGGGTCCATATCATCTCACATGCGGCAAGTCTCTCTGCGGCAAGTCACACCTGCGGCATCTCTACCTAGCGGCATCTCTCACCAGTAGAAAGGGGACCAATATTATTTCTGTGGCTAGTCAGAGGGGTGCCTTCCCGCCCCCACGAGACGTTGGAAAAGGGGTAGGGGTTTGATCATATTATTTTTTTGGCCAGTCACAGGGGTGTGGTGAGAGATGCCGCAAAAATGTCAATTTTACTGTGAAAAATGCCGCGCGGGAGAGAAGCCGCTAGATAGAGATGCCGCAGTTGTGACATGCCGCAGAGAGACTTGCCGCATGTGAGATGATATGTCCCCGGGATCCTCATGGGAGACTTGAGACAATTTGTGTCATCTTTTTGATTGGTCGACGAACCGGAATCGGAAGTCGGTGGAATTGCGCGCGTTTTTCAAATCAAAATTTTAATTTAAGTATAGTAATTATACATAAAGACATAAAAAAAGTCATTTAAACCTGGTCAATTAATGTAAGTAAAAAATAATAGTTATAAAATATTTATTAAATAATATTATTTGAGTGAATGAAGCCTTGTTCAGAAGAATACAAATTTTTGTAGCTCTAAGCTATTTTACGACGAAATCTTTCCTTTTTATCAATAAATTTTATTTTAATAATATATAAATTTATTTTTCAATAACATTAAATTTTCCTTATAATATTACTTATATTCTAATATTCTATTGATTTTACCTCACATACCCGTAATGTTGCACTCGGTATCCATTCCTGTCGATTAATGTTTGGCAGCCACAATTCGCAAAGCATTTCATTCTTTGAAAAAGCCTTCGAACGTACACTTTTCCCTGAACCCTTTTTGCAGTATAAAGTGCAGCAAGTCACCATGTTTAATCTCTTTTATCAAATTTCCTATTAATAAATTGTGAACATTGCGAAAGTGCAAACACCGCCAACACGAGGGTTAACCAAACCTCAATCACTCAATGACATAAACGTCATATTTAATTTATATCCGGACTCAAAACGATAAACACTTTTAATATAATATAACACATATATCAGAAAACAATAAAATCAGGAAGTTTTACGTAAATTCAACGATTTTTCTAAAATTCAAACACTTTTGCTAAAATAACTATAATTCACATTTTAGCGCACCTGCGACAACTTCCGATTCCGGTTCGTCGAAAGCACAGTGGAAGGGGTAAGCAGTCTCAGCGCTCCCTTGAGGATCTCTTCCCCTGGATGGCTTTCACGCAAAGAAACATTTTGATAAAACATCAATTTCACACATCTTCAGAATGTGAATTTTCCAAATACGTTCTCAAGGATACAAGCCTTATATAGTTTAGTTTATTTTTTAACTGAGATATTTTCTGTTTAGTATTAATCCTATTCTTCTTATTTGTTCAACATTATTAAAATTCTTGCTATAGTACTTTTTCTTATGTGACAAATTATAAATGATCTATAAGTGCTATTTTAGTTCAGGCGCTTGTTCAACATTCAGCAACAACGAATTTTTAGAACTTATTTTCTCAAAAAGTTATAACTTACAAGACACAATAAATGATCTTAGTAGTGTTTCTTGGGTTACATTTTTACATTCCCACAGTGAATTTGGATCCCCCAGGATATGAAAATGCTAATCGACTATTTGGCTCAACTGAAAAATTCATTTTTAAAACGTTAGGAAGTTTTGAAAGTTATTAACGAAAAATGAATAAATGATCAAGACGCCGTTTCCCTGAGGCCTTTTGTTATAGTTTGCAATATGCATGGATATGAGGTTCTAGGTTCGAGAATACGTCAGATTTCGGGGCTTTGTGGGCTTGACAATATAGACAAACGACTAATGCATATTCATAATGATTGCACGATGTATGCAGCGAGGAGCAAGTGGCAATCAATTATTTCAGTCAGCCGCGCATCCGTTCGCTCGCTGATAAGTCATAAATACAGAGCTTCAAGCGACCATTTAATTTATTGCCCGTGAACGTTACCAAGCGCACTTCCGGTTCCGAATAATTGGCCGTCAGTGTCGCTCGATCGTGACGTCTCGCGAACGGAAGTTTAGTCAAGTCGTCGGATGTCGTTGAACATCAATTTTGGACATCGGTTTCAAATTATTTCAAAGTCACTGCTTCTAGCCTTTAGTCGACAAATTCAACAGTAAGGGAACGTTCATAAACTTCATTAACAATTTTGGTTCATTTTTCCCCTCCAGCCACCCTCGTTGAAGACCGTAGTTTTGCCCCCCTCCCCCCTAAAGTAACGTAGCCGTTGGCTAAACACGGATTTTACGTTTATTTTGCGTTTTTTCGCATTTTCATTGAGTTCATTTGGCAATATGCCTATGTATAACCATGTCGAGAAATACGATCATAACCTTCAGTAATAAACAAAGAATTTAAAATATTGAAATATCCGACTTCACAGCCCAAAATTCTCTTAAAACAGGTGAAATATGGTAATCCCCCCCCCCCCCCGAAAAAAAACCAAAAATTTTTTTTTCAACAATGAAACAAATTAACTTTCAACCAAACAGTGGCATTAATAACCAAACAGTTGAACTTTCAAACAAAAGAGACGACTTTTCAACAAAATAATAAAACTAATAACAGTTGAATTTCTAACAAAAAAGTTCATTTTCAAACAATGAAAATGTATTTTCTACCACAAAAGATGAATTTTCGATCCATATGCACGAATTTTTAACAGAATAGTTGAGTTTTTATCAAAATAGTTCAACTTTTAACAACACAGTTGAATTTGTAAAAAAATTGTTGATTTTTCTACATAAAAAGACGAATTTTCAACCAAGATGATTAATTTTCTATCACAAAACGAATCTTCAACAAAACATAGGAATTTTCAACCATATAGATGCACTTTAAACAAAGAAGATTGATTTTCTACCCAAAAAGATGAACTTTCAACAAAAAAAAAGAAAAAATTAGGTTTCCAAGCTAAAAGGTCAAATTTTTGTAGAAAACGGAAAGGTAATTTTCAATCATCAAAGATGAATTTTCAACTAAATAGTTGAATTTCCGAGAATAAAAGATCAGTTTTTAACTAAAAATGAAATCTTTCAGTTTTATACATTTAAAAAATCTGCCCGCCGTGCTGTCACATTTTCATCGCGCGCTACGCACTCGGTCTTTGTACTTCCCCCACATTTGTGCACAGACATTTTAAAGTTAAAGGTCATAGGATCGACAACTGTAATTTGGTGATTATCAATTCTCTTTTGTTAAAGCTCCTTCGGCTCTAATGAACACATTCTCATCACGTATCTCGTGCTTGGCACTCGAGTTTGTCCAAGAGGCGAACTTTTCTACATTATGTTCAACACTATTATATAAAATCTATAATAAATTCATTTCTGTACCTCGGCCTAGGATTGCTTATTCATATATTGCAAAATAGAATAAAAATTTTTGTCATCATGATTACTTTAGCATTTGTAGATTTTTAGATTTATCTAGAAATCCCGTGTTATTCATTTAAATAACACGTTCGTTCCGCAAAACTGTTCCGACCCAGGTTGCTGATCAATCTCTCTAGGGTTCACCCCAAGTTAAAAGCCTCACAAAGTTATGATGTGAGACTCCCCACTCAGGCGCATTAGTATCCAAGTTCTTTTGTTTCAGGCGTCATTCACTCCGCTGACACTATTTTTATAAACTATTTGATCCACACTTTTCTGTCCTGGCATACCACTCGAGCTTCCATCACGTCCATGAATTTTCTCATGCAAACTATTGTGTTTCTATGGCTTCTTATGTCTCTTCCAATCAGGGTCTCATTTAAACATTCTAACCATTCTTTCTGCGGTCTGCCTCTGGGCAGAATGCCATTTACTTTACCTTGATACACTTGTTTTGTTAGTACAGTACGGGTCAAATTTTAGACAAATCTAATACCTTCTCTGAATGAGAATGTAAAAATAAAATAAGTTGTTAAAATTTTCAAGTACCATGAGCATTAATGATAGTTATTTTATTGTTTTAATCGTTAGAAATAGTATTGAGAACATAAAAAAAATTAAATATTTTGAAAACCCACACACAAGATGAAAAAGACGTTAAATAAGCAAAGTTTTGCTGAGAATGTTCCCACTTGCCGGGCAGATTTTTTCACTGTTAATGTTATTTTTTACGAATAAAACAAAAACTACACATCCTATCAAAAAGTGACCAATAACAAATTTGTAGATCTTTTTTGACTGCCCAATTTTTTTATTCATAATTTGTCGTATCTTGCATAGTTTAACCGTAAAATTATATTTGTACTTTTTCATTATTTTTTGTGCAATAAAAATGTGAATTTTTGATTTTGCAAGAAAATTGAAAAAGTGGTTATGATAATCTTATAGGACGTGCAAAAAGAAACATTTTTCTTATGTTAACTTTTTTTCGTATCGTGCGTTGTCTGGCTGAAAATGTTCATTTTCGTTTCTTCTTTTGGATTTTGAAAATGCTGTAACTCTGAAAATTTTCATTTGATCGAAAAATGTCAGGAGATTAAATTGTTTGAATTTTCGAGTACCATGAACAGCCGGACATATGATTTTCAAATTTTGAAAAAATGGTCTAAAAAATTTTCAAAAGGCGCTAACTTTTTGTATTTTTATCCGAATCCGCTGGCAAACGAACTTGACCTTTATTTTAGGAGACTAAAAGAGTATACCAAAGGCCAATGCAATCGGTAAATTCTTTCGAAAGTCATCGTGCTCACAGAGAGACATGCAGACAGACACATTCGTAAAAACCTGTTTTTTGGGATCAGGGGGTCTCAAAACGTGGACATTTGACAAAAACCGGTGGTTACGAAGGTGTCCTAACGGCCTCTCGGGGACACCGGACGACCTCCCCGAGTAGTTAGTCTTACCCCTGCATGCGGGGCTCTGCAGGGCGGACCTTTTATTTCCCTAGATTCTCGGAGGGGGAGGGGTTGGGCCTTAACGGGTCGAACATAACCCTTTCCCTCTTATCTGTCTCTCCGGCAAGCCAAATTCAGGTGACGGCTGCGCCTCCAGCTCCCTTGGGAGCTGGGGGTTTGACGGCCCCCCTGGACGAGGCTATGGTAATGGGAGAGGCCAATCAGACTGAAGAGGCAAGCGCAGCAGGCTAGTAGAGTAGCTGCGGAAGCTGGAACTAAGACTCTGAAGAGGCACAAGGCGGCCCAGCATCCGATGAACAGAGAGTCGTCGGGAGCTGGACTGACGGCCGCTCAGAGGATTAACCCCCTGATGATGGTGGTGACCGACACCAACTACCCAGACTCGTTGCTCACTACGGAGCAGTACGAGATTTTCAGGGAGTCTACCTGGAGGGCGCTCGAAAGAGTGTCCCCAGATCAATGGCCAGGATGCGTGACCTCCTTCTGCAGAGAAGGGGTCTTCGTATTTGTGGCAGCTGACCTAGCGGCTAGGGCTTGGCTACTCAAAGTAGTGGTCGACACTGAGTCGTGGGAAGGCGCATCTCTTAAGATGGGTGGGGTTGAGTTGCTCCAGAAGATGGTGAAGGCTACGGCGTGGTACCCGGGTAAACCGGAAGACCCGTTTGAGGTGCTCCGTTGGTTGGAGAAATTCAACCCCTTACTTAGGACAGCGTCCTGGCGAATCGTCAGGCACGATAGGCCTCAGGAAGAGGACACAGTAGGAGGCACTAGACATCTCCTAGTTGTGCAGATTCCTGAGCCCCAGACGAGGGCTCTTGCCGTCCTCAACAATAGGCCTTTCTATCATTTTGGACAGGTTTACTTAAGGGTTGCCGGCCAGGGACAGGAGGAGCATGTTGAGACACCGCAGGATCAGGAGCCGGCCTAAATTACTGCTCCTGGTCTAACCATTACCCAGATTAACTTGCATCAGAGCAAAGGCGCCTCTGCAGTTTTCCAGAGGGGCATGGCTGCGAGGCACACATATATCTCACTAATCCAAGAACCATGGTTAGTTCGAGATACCCTACTGAGATTAGGGGGGGTGGGGCTGATATTTTTTGTTACAGGGACCCCAAGGCGGCCAAACCAAGGGCCTGCATACTGGCTAAGGGAGTTAACGCTGTCCCGCTGCTTGATCTGTGTTCGAGAGACCTGATGGTGATAGCCACGGATCTCAAGGGAATAGGAAGGCTAGTTCTGGGATCGGCTTATTTTCCTTATGACAGCGATACCAACCCACCAGTGGAGGTATGTACACTGGTGGAATATTGCAAGGTAAGGGGTATTTCTCTTCTGCTGGGATGCGATGCTAATTCCCACCATACTTTGTGGAGCAGCACGAACATCAACTCAAGAGGTAATGACTTACTGGAATACCTAATCACCACTGATTTAGATATTCTTAATACGGGGAACACCCCGACGTTCCGTAACTCTGTCAGGGAGGAAGTCATCGACAGAACTCTCTGTACCAGTGGTTTTAGGGATAATATCAAGAAGTGGAGAGTTTCAGATGAACCCAGTCTCTCAGATCACTCACAGATAGAGTTCGTGTTGGAATCCGTCGTACCCGCTGGCCCTAAATGGGTCAGAAATCCAAGAAGAACGGATTGGGATCAGTTTTCCACGGAACTAAGATGTGTACTTTCAGATGTTCCCATGTCTATTCCAGACGTGGACACCCTGGAGATGGCAACCAAAACTTTCACGGAGGCCATCAAAGCTACTTATGAGAGTAATTGTCGACCTACAAGAGTCCGAAAGGCCGGGGAGACGCAATGGTGGAAAGGGAAACTCGAAGAGCTTCGCAGGGAAACCAGAGAGAGGTTCAGACGTGCCAGTACGGGCAAAACGAAGGAACTATGGACGTCATTCACAACGTTGAGGGACGAATACAGGGGTGCAATACGTAAGGTAAAGCAAGAGAGCTGGACCAACTTTTGCACAGACATCGAGAAGGGACCTGAGGCGGCTAGACTGGATAGGCTGCTTTCTCGAAATCCGGACGCTATTCTCGGCACTCTGAAACTGCTCGGCGGGGGGTACTCGGAGTCAGACGGGGATACCTTGGCTCACCTGATCGAAGCACATTTCCCGGGCTTTTCAAGGTTTGGAGAAAAGGAGACGGCACCTCAGAGGCATACAAAGTCGCCTGCGGCCCAACTGGGCCCGAAACCGCGGCTAGCAAACGAGATTGTCACCCTTGCCAGGGTCAGGAGGGCCCTGAAGTCTTTCAGGCCTTACAAGTCTCCCGGCTCAGATGGCATATATCCAGTCCTCTTACAGAGGGTTAGAGATATCATCATAGGACCGCTAGTGAGACTTGCTAGGGCTAGTCTGACGCTGGGATATGTCCCGACGGCATGGAGGGGTACGAGAGTAGTCTTCATTCTGAAGGCAGGTAGGATCAGTTATACCTCACCCAAGGATTTCCGTCCCATCAGCCTAACATCTTTCCTACTAAAACCAGTGGAAAGACTTGTGGATAGATATATCCGCGATAAGGTCTTGTCAAGTAGGCCACTTCACAAGGAGCAACACCCCTACAGAGCTAGTCACTCTACGGAGACGGCCCTAAGCGGAGCAGTAAACCTAATTGAAGGTCAACTGAAGGAGAAAGGCCTGGCGATTGGAACCTTTATGGACATCGAAGGAGCCTTCAATAACACCTCTGGAGAGTTTATCAGGGCGGCCATGAATACACATGGTGTGCCTATTGCAGTCGTGGAATGGACGTGCCACATGTTGGCCAACAGAAACCTAACTACGACTAAGGGTGATGCCACTTTATGTGGAATCATTAACTCGGGATGTCCGCAGGGAGGAGTTTTATCGCCCTTGCTGTGGTGCCTAGTAGTGGATGAACTGCTTCATCTACTCTCGAGTCAGGGCCACCACGTCATAGGCTATGCGGACGATATACTGGTTATCGTGCACGGCCAACACCTGGATGCGCTCTTCGGAGTAATGCAGCAAGCACTGAAGATAGTGGATTCATGGTGCAAGAAAACTGCATTATCGGTTAATCCAAGTAAGACAGACGCAGTCGTTTGCACCAGGAGGTACAAGTGGGGAACCACGAGTACATTGAAACTTGGAGGACAACAACTGGAAATCAAAGAACGAGCTAAATATCTAGGAGTCATTCTGGATAAGAAGCTGTTATGGAACTAGCACCTGGAAAACAAGTGCAAGAAGCTAGTAGCGACTCTATGGCTCTGTAGGAGAGAAATAGGGAAAAGCTGGGGCTTGAAACCGGAGACACTGATGTGGATCTACACAGCGATCTTGCGACCCAAGCTAACCTATGCGGCGGTAATCTAGTGGAGCAGAATCGAGTTGTCCACTGTGAAGACTCGACTGAAAAGAATCAGGGGACTGATTCTGAGAGGTGTCACTGGAGCCTCGAAGTCGACACCCACGATGGCACTGGGGGCACTAACAGTTTTAGAGCCCCTCCATCTTACCATCAAGGCCGTGGCTGCGAAGGCAGCCTGGAGGCTAAATCCGGCAAATGACAGAAGGATCTCGACAGCAGTGAAGATCCCAGTCGACATCGCGAGAAGGCCGACCCTGAACATGCCCAGGGACAAAATGGTCACTCGCCACCTCTTCGACAAGAAGTATCGAGTTAGCCTATCCACAAAGGTGGAATGGGCTAACGGCGATGCATACCTGCCCAGTGATGGGAACAACTGGTTCACAGATGGCTCCAGAAAAAAGGAGAATGCATGAGCCGGCGTATATCGTAGAAGGAATGGAATGGGCTTCACAATTGAGATGGGGTCCTACGCCACAGTTCTACAATCTGAGATTATAGCCATGCTCCAGTGCGCCTACAAGGAAAAAGAGTATGACAATAAAAGAAACAGCAGGGCTGCTATAATGTCCTTGAATGGAACAACGACCAAGTCGCTATTAGTATGGGAATGCTTTGAGGCACTAAATATGTTAGCGACGGATAACCGAGTCACTCTGCTGTGGATCCCTGGACACAGCGGTATTAAGGGCAATAAGATATCGGATAGGCTAGCCAAGCTAGCAACAAGGAGAAATTTTACTGGACCCGAGCCAGTTGTAGGTATTTCCAGCAGGTCAGTCACTCAAAAAATCAACAGTTGGCTGGTTGAGGAACATCAGAATGAGTGGGATTTTTCTCTGGTTGCAGAGAGGCCAAAACGCTCTCGGGCTCAAACCTCAACTCTAACCAAGCAAGGGAACTACTCGAGCTCGAGAGGAACGAAATCAAAGTCCTAACAGAAATGTGTATAGGACATGGGAGCCTAAGATATCACAGACATAAGATAGGGCTTGCAGAAAGACCCCTCTGTCGTCTGTGCGGAAAGGATAATGAGACATCTATTCATATCCTTTGTCACTGCCCTGCGGTTGCAGGGAAACGTCTAAAACTCACAGGCAATTATTGCATTTGTGAGTCAGAGATATCAGCCAACAGCGTGTCTTCGGTCCTCTCCCTATGGAGAGGGCTTTGTGGTCATGCTTAGGCTCACAAGGGGACGCAACGGGATTACCCAAGCGTCAGGGGCTGTTACGGTATCAACCCAGAACTAATAATAATAAAAATTGGGTGCACAATTTATATTAATTTATCGCTTTTCGTATCTTGTATAGTTTGACCGCGAAAAAGAATTTTTGAGTTTTTAGTATTTTTTTTGTGATGGTTTAAACCAGGATCGGTAGTCCCCCCTACCCCTCCCGAGGATCCCAGGGTCATTACATTAACGTTAATTAGGGCTCTTGCGGCTGCAGAATACCATCTCTATCTAAGTACAGGTAGGGTTGGCTTTCGGGTGACACAACAGGGCTGGGGCTTCTGGACCTGGCCAGAAGCCCCCCAGAAGCACAAACATCAACGGCAAAGGAAGAGATTTAATTAAATTCCTAGCAATTACTGAGCTGGAGACTTTAAATCGTGGTGATACTCCCACATTCTAGATTAAAAACAAGAGCAAGGCTCTTGATTTGACTCTATGCTCGGAAAAACTGAGACACAAAACAGACGGCTGGAAAGTATCCGACGAGTAGTCGCTCTCGGACCACAAATATATACTGGTCCAGTTAGCCCTAGGAATGTCGACAATTTCAAAGATCAGAAACCACAGAAACGCACTTTGGAATTCACATAAAGAGGAACTCAAAGGTAGGCTCGTCGAATTCCCTATAAGCTACGGTACCATAGATGAGTTAGTGCACGCCTCGGATTTTCTGCGAAGGGCTCTGATTGCATCATATAAGAGCAACTGACCTACAAGTACAGTTAAATCTAAGAAAGGTGCAGAGTGGTAGAACACCCACGTAGAGAAACTCCGTAAAGGTAGAGTGCATCCTCCTTCATAGGCTAAATAAGGAAGGTTATTATACGTATGGATACGCGGATGACTTCATAATCCTAATCAGGTGACCTCATCTGGAACCGTTGATGTGTCATACAAGGTCAGCACTGCGTATCGTTGAGCTCTAATGTGACAGCTCAGGGCTCTCGGTAAATCGGGAAAAGTCCAGTCTGGTCATTTCAACGAAAAATTAGAAAGTGTCGTATGTTGACATCCCTGCATTCCGCGGTAAGAGGCTCATGATCTCCAACTCAGTGAAATACCTGCGGGTAATGCTGGATAGCAAACTGAACTGGGCGAAGCATCTGGAGACCCAATGTAGGAAATTTATCATCACATTTTAAATTTGCAGAAGAGCCTTTATTTTGACATAGTGTTGACAGCCTAAAATGCCTGCAGGGCTCTACTTCGCTGTCTGTTAGGAGCCTGACATGAGAAATAAGGACGACGTTCTGTGAAGAGCCGCTGCACGTTGCGATAACAGCCCCGGCTTACGAGATGGCCGCCTTGCAAAAGTAAATAGGTGGATTTGGAGGACTAAACACACGATACTCTGTTCCCCGAGAGAAGGCCCTGAAGAACGACCAATTTTGGTCTTCTTCGTGCAGTCTATTGTTAAATTTTTTCAAGAAGGCGGGATTTCTTGAGATGCTTCAGCTAATCCGGAGTGAATTTCTTCAACTTCATAAAAAACTCTTTTCTTGATTGATTTACGACACTGGTCGGCATTGGACTTTATTTTTTTTTTACTACTTTTCTGTTTGTTCACTGATATCTGTTTCGGCGACCTTGCCGCAGCAGGAGACTTCTTCCTACAGACCGGTTTAAAGGAATGAAATTCAAAAACTTTCAATTTTCCGATTCCAATGATATATTACTTGCCTAGAAAAGTTGAAGATTTGAAGAAGTTTAGTCGAAGAAACTTTAGCTCAATATTTAATTTAATATTGATTAGTTCTCCAATTTTCAACCTTCATGGACAAATTACATGTCGTTGGAATCAGAATAATGTACACATTCCGAATATATTACTTTCAAGTCGGCGATTGGAGAATTATTAATTTTCAACTTTTTAATTTTTGTAACTCGAGACCTGCACGTGGTGAGATTCTATTCTTTCATGGCTAACATCTGGTAAAAATCCTTCGAAAAATTTGGAAAAGAAACCCAAGGAGTGTAATAAATATTCAACTGGGACCAAGGGACCAATCAGAAAAGAAATGAAAAAACTACGTGGAATAAAAAAATCGTAAGGACACTCCTCCACCAAGAAACGACAACCCCCATGAGCGGCTGTAGGGCCTTCTCTCGGGGAACAGAGTATAGACTCCCAAGTGACATATGTACACTGCCAATTCTATAAATGAGGCAGATAGAATAACAAAATCCTTTAACTTTCACAACACTCTTGTCGTCTGCTTCCTAAGCAGGGATATGTGGAAAGCAAATGTTAACCCATTCCTCTATCGGGAAATCGGCTACAAAGACGGCTTCAAAGGATGTGGGCGGAGGTCATGAGGAGGATTCTATGACAGCTGCGTTGAGACATTAATAGACGAAAACGCTGCTGATAGGCAGATTACAATCTGCTCGGACAGCCAAGCGACATTATTGCAGTTGAAAAATCAGACATAATATCAGAGCTGGTTTAGAAATGTAAGAAGGCATTGAATTAACTTGCAGAAAAGAACAATATGGCCCTCATAGGGGTTTCCGGTCACACAGGGATCAAAGGCAACGAGAAAGCAGACCAGCTGGCGAAAAGCGGCACAGAGGTTGAATACATATTTCCGAAACCAGAACTAGGACTAGCATCTTGCTGCATCAGGATGGTCATCAAAAGGAGGATCCGGACAAAGCACCAAGAATACTGGAAAACCCCAGGGTTCGACACAGGCAGGCTGTGGTAACTCAATGCTTTAGAAGCGACCACGTATATTCGGCGGTGGCGCCATCAAACGAGCCCGCAGGTTTTCAATATATATATATATTTCTAGATAACCTAATTAAAAAACTTAATAAATTGAAAAAACCAATAGAAAAACAAATAGAAATACATAAATAATTATTGGAATAATTATTTACGTATTTCTGTTTGTTCTTCTATTGGTTTTTTCATAAAAACGCGTTTTAAGGAAAAACGAAAGATAATGGAAGTACGTTTGAGAGCAGTTTTTATTTAAAACGTGTAATCATTTTTATGAATGAAAGTTCGTAAATAATACTGCTCCCTCTCTTGGTTTTTTTAACTGTGTACTGCCACGATAATCATCAGGTCGAAAATGATGACAACAAATTATATATCGTCTCTCAAGGTGTATTTACACGCTCTGTCTGCTGGTCGTCAGCCAGCCAACATATCGAAATATTCATTCACACTTTCGGAAAATTCAGTGAAATATAGTAATATTTTAGTTATCTTCCAGTGAGTTTTAGAAGATAACTAAAATATTACTATATTTCACTGAATTTTCCGGAGGTGTGAATGAACATTTCGATATGTTGGCTGGTTGACGACCAGCAGACAGAGCGTGTAAATACACCTTGAAACACTTCTTTACAGGTTAGGTTGTGTAAATTCGGACATGTGTTGACGTTCGGTAAACAACGAAGGAGTAAGAGAGATAGATGAAACACCGGCCCCTTAGCGACGTGTAGCGGGGTAAGACATACAGAGCCATCTAACGAGCCCGCAAAACAGGACCAGAATATGTACAGTCGCGGTTGCCTATACTAGTGACCACAGCCTGGACACAGGCGAAAGCCATCCTGGGTTGTACGTACAGGTTGGACAGAGCCATGGAAACCCTGAGATTACTCCAAAGACACCTAAGGATAATGGTTCAAATGCTCACAGGGCACAATTGCTCGAAATATCATATTCACAAAATGGCAATCAACCTCACACAAGAGTGCAGGAAATGCAGCAGGGATGATGACACATCCCTGCATGTTTTATGCCAGTGCCCGGCCTTAGCTACTATCCGTTCACGATAGGAAGGCCCCTCCAAAACAGCTGCACATTTTAGTAATTTACTCGTAAGAAAAAAATCGCATAAAAACGCAGCTTATACCATGATAAAGCTTACTTTATTGTTCTTAACACAAGTCCCCATTTGTTTATGTACAAAAATTGGTTTGGAAAATATCCATCGCGACAAGATGAAAACCGTGGTTTTTTCGCGTCACTCTGTCCTTGCTTGACTTTCGATGACGACATCTTTGAACTAAACAATGTAAAAATTTGAAAAAAAAATCATCTAGATGCATTCATATTTTGACTATACATACGTGAAAACAAAATTGCAATATATTAATAACAATTAACGAAAAATTCATTCGAACATGACTATGCTATCTCTCGTAATATACGTAGTAGAGAGTTATAATTTGTCTCAAATTGCTTGGAAAATGTCAACAAATACAATCGAATAAAAATTAGGAATAGCAATCCTAAAAACTATTAATTAATAACAAATACTCCTGGAAGACCGACGAATGGTAGTGTGGGTGTGAGGTCACCTCTGGGGGTCTGCTCATTTATCAAGTTCTGAAAAGAGGAAAAAGATACTTTGATTTCCAATGGCAACTTTTCGTGTAGTAGCTACCTTCTTTCAATGAGCAGACCCGTCAACTATGGTATCCCGTTGAGTCCTCACACCCACACTACCATTCGTCGGTCTTCCAGGATTATTTGTTATTAATTAATAGGTATCAAGATTGTCATTCCTCATTATTATTCGAATGCATTTGTTGAAATTTTCCAAGCAGTTTAAGGCAAAATATAACTCTCTACTACGTATATTGCCAGAGGTAGCATAGTCATGTTTGAACTCATTTCACATTAATTGTTATTAATATACTATTTCAACAAAGTAGTTCAACTTTAAACCAATAAGTTCCATTTTCAACCCAAAAAGATAAATTATATTATCAGTGAACTGTTTGTTATATGATTTTTCAACTAAAAACGATCAATTTGTAGCCAAAAATAGTTTTGTTACATTTTTAGTACAGAAAATTTATTTTCAATTTCAAAAAAATTCAACAAAATAGTTAAATCTTCAACTTCAATCTTCCATTCATTTAGTTCCCATTTAAGCGAAAAAACAAGTAAAATGGAAGTTTCTTAAAAGCAGGGGGAAAAGAGGAATTATTTAAAAAAGGCGAAAGAGAGGAATAGAGGGAAGAGTGGGAAGTCTGTATTTAGATGCTTTACTTGTAAAATAAAATGACTAATTTTCATTTTTTCCAGCATTTCAAAAATCTGTTATTCACATTAATATTTTCACTGTATGATGTGACATACTGCGTTGACCCCCTCCCCACCCAGTAAGTGTAACGTAGTTCTTAATGATCCCCTAAAGGCTTTTCAATACACACAAATAAAAAGGTTGATAGATCGCAAGCTTTGCTTATCACATTGAGTCTGATCTCAAAAGCTTTACTTGCGTTTTTTCGATCTAAAATCCATTATAAATGAGCGTCGAACGAGAAATAACTGAATAAATTATATTCCCAGTGGGCACAATCGTTAAAGAATGTTAATAGAACGTCTCAAAAACGTCCTAAGTCAGTCCGAATAACGTTCCTTAAACATACAATGTTCCAGAGACGTTTTAAGGACGTATTTGGAACATAAAACGTTTTCAGAACATTATTTGGTCTGACTTAGGACAGTTTTTAAAACGTTCAAATAATGTCTTTTGACTTGTACGTCCAAGGAACGTTTTTAGAACGTTTCAATTACGTTCTTAAATTTCGTGGCCACTGGGAAATATTCCGCCATTTATCAAAACCAGATACTATATTCAACATTACAATGCACTTATCTTCAAATCTCTTTAATTTCTATTCCAGAAAAATAAAAAAATAAATATGTGCGAAAACTTAAAATTGTAGGAAAATACAATTTTTACTGAACAGAACATCTCTTCACCGTTAAAGTTATAAAAACAACTCCTAATAAGCTAATTTCCCATAAAGAAAATATATGCGTATCATTGAAAATTTCTTTTTCAGTTTTATATATTTTTACCAGTTGACAAAATCCAAAATTGAAATAATTTCATTTTAAACATGCCTGAGCCTCTATATATTATTTTGACAGTCTATCAAAAATAACAAACACAGTTTTCACCAAAAGGATTAAAATTCGAAGGTTTATGTTTGGATCGAAAAAGCCTATTAATTTTTGTAGGGAGTAGAAAGAATTTTTCAAAAATGCAAAGTGCTGATTTAAAAATTGTATGGTGTTACAAATAAATTACACAAAAATATATTTTTTGACTGCTAACTATTTTTTTTTAATTTCCACAGAAATAAATAACAATTTTAAAAATACCGTATATTAAACAATTCTTTTCAATTGATTTTTATAATTATTTGGAAAAGGGAAAATGTGAATTTGATATTATTTGCATACAATATTTCAGTAATGTACGTATTGTCGCAATGAGCCATCATATTGTTTAGCTTAACGAAATGAAAAAAATCTCCTTGATTCTTTAATTTATTGATTCAGAGTTTTATGAGCGACTTAAATATAATGTAATATGGTACTTTTTCTGTGCACTTTATTATAAATACCGACAGAGTAAGCAACTAAAAATATGAAGAATAAGAAGGCAGAAAATCATTGACTTTGTTCTTTTATTTTATTTTGAAGTTTTGTTATATCAATGAAGCTGTTCCACAAAAAAACCTTAACCAGAATGATGGATAAAAATGTACAAAAATAGCTTTCATTTATGCTTAACATAGGGTGATTATTTGATTAAAGACGTAACACAGGGAAGGTTTAAAACAGACAGTGAACAGTATTTAGAGAAGAGCTAGAATTGTATTGTATTATGAATTTTAAGATAAGAACAAAACCTATAATGAAATATAAAAATGAAATGCAGAAAAGTTTAGTGATATACGAAAAGAAATAAAAAATAATAAGAGAGATGAGGGTAAAAAATTTGTTATGAGACAAATGTCGAATCTTAAAAATGTAAGTGGAAAAACTGAGATATAGGAAATAAAAGGAAGCACTAAAGCCTGGAAAATGGAAAAATTGAACATTTACTAGAATCTACGAACACTATTTTTATAAAAAATGAGTATATGCATGACTTGAATATTTCTGCAGTAGTACTATCCCTGAAGAGTTTATTTTTTTAGCTCCTAAATTTATTTTTAGCCAGTTTAATCCTTGACGTCTTTGGGCCCCGAGGGACAGGTAATACGTATGTGTTCAAGGGAAACGTCAGAGAACTGGGAGGAACGAGGTAAAGTGAAAAGAAAAAAGGAATACGTAGTGCGCGCTGGAGAGAAAGGAAAGGAGGAAAGGGTCCTTGTTTTAACGGATGGGAATTGACGTTCACAACCCGGTGTTCTCAGTGATCCAGGATCGGACTGCAGCGACACGAGTGTAAACTCCGGGATACTTTGCTTGTGCACAGCGATATCCCCAGGACACAATTCCGATGAGTTTTCCATCTTGCACCAGTGGGCCACCGCTGTCTCCCTGCAGAACAAAAAAAATCAAACTTTAAATCCCGAGGTAAGCCAACCTTGCATATACATTTCAGATAAATATTCCATTTAGAGGTAAAAAACAGATTTTCTTCAGATGAATAGCTGATTATAAATAGATGGGCCAAATATTATACTTCTTATTCGACCAAGTATCAATATCGATATTCTTACTTCCGACATTATTGACCGGAAAAAAAAACAGTTAATGAGAAGGAATTAGCAGTTGTGATTATATGAGTGAAGCTTTAGAATTTTAATTACGAAGATAATGTTTACAACTTTTAAGCGTCAATCAAGTATTTATGTATAGAATTTTTCAATCTTGGAGAATATAACTATATTTAACATCTAAAAATGGGACCAACACATATCGAAGGGATAAACAATAGACATTTTGATGAACATTAGAAGTCAAGAATTCATGGAATTCAAAAGAACTCAAAAATCCTAAAGAATTCAACAGCTTTCAATAGAATTTTTAAAACGACTCGAAAGATTTCATATGAACGCAAAGCACATCAGAGGAGTTCAAATAATCAAAAAATAATCAAAAAGAATTCAATAAATCCCAAGAATTTCAAAGATTTCAAAGAATTCGAACAATTTAAAGAATTTAAAGAACTCACAGAATTCATGTAATTGAAAGAATTTACGGAATTCCAAAGAAGTAGGAAAATTGAGAGAATTCAAAGAATTTAAGACAATAAAGAGAATTCAAGGGATTTAACGGAATTCCGAGAGTTCATAGACTTTATTGAATTCATAGGACTTATAGAATTCATAGATTTCAAAGAATTTATGAAATTCAAAGAAATCATATGCTTCAAAGAATGCAAAGAATTAAAAAAATTCACAGAATTCAGATAATTCAAAGAATTCCAAAAATTTGAAGAATTCAAAGAATTCAAGAGTATTTTAAGAATATAAGATAATTAAGAGAATTTAAGGAAATTTACGAAATTCAAAGAATTTAACGAAATTCAGAGAATTTAAGGCAATTTAGGGAATTCAAGGGATTTAGCGGAATTCAAGGGATTTAACGAAATTCAGAGAATTGATAGAATTCTTAAAATTCAAGAGAATTCATACAATACAAGAGCATTCATTTCATTCGAAAGAATTCAGAGAGATTAGGTAATGCAAGGACAAGGTTTCAATACAATTCTAGAAATTGAAAAGAATTAAAAAAATGCAAAGAATTCAAATAAATCAACTAATTGAGAGAATTCCGAGAAATGAATATAATTCAGAAAATTTAAGGGAATTTATGGAATTGGAGAGAATTCAGGGAATTCGTAAAATTTTGAGGACATTTGGGAAAAATAGAGTTCAGTGAATTAAATGGAATTCGTAGGAAATTCAAGGGAATACGGGGAACTCATGTGAATTTCATAGAATTTAAAAAATTCGATAAAATTTAGAGAATTTAAGAGAATGCGGAGAATTTTATAGAATTCAAAGAATCTAATGGAATTAATTAGAATTCAGTGAATTTATTATAATTCAAGAGAAATCAACTAGGTCGAAAAAATAAAAAAATTCGTAGAATTCAAGATAATTCAGAGAATTCAAAGGATTCAAAAAAATTCGAAAGAATTCAAAGACTTTAGCGGAATTCAGAAAATTTAGCGGAATTCAGATAATTCAGCGGAATTCAGAAAATTCAGAAGAATTTAGTTAATTCGGGTCAAAAGCATTCGGAAAATTCACAAAAATGCAGAGAATGCACAAGAATTCAAAAGAATTCAGAGAATTTAAAACAATTCAGAGATTTCAAAAGAATTCAGAGAATTACAAAAACTCAGAGAATTTAGAGAATTTAAAAGAATTCAGAGAATTCAAAAAAATTCAGAGAATTCAAAAAAATTCAGAGAATTCAGAAGAATTTAGAAAATTCAAAAGAATTCCGAGAATACAAATTAATTCGAAGAATTCAGAATAATTCGGAGAATAGAAATTAATTCAAAGAATTAAAAACAATCCAGAGAATACAAATTAATTCAAAGAATTCAAACGAATTCAGAGAAATAAAAAAAAATTAGAGAATACAAAAGAATTCAGAGAATTTGAGAGAATTCAGAGAATTCAAAAGAATTCAGGGGATTTAAGAGAATTAAGAGAATTCATATAATTGAAAAAATTTACAAGAATTCAAGAGAATTCAGATAAATGCGCGAATGCAAGAGAATTCGTGAGAGTTAAAAAGCATTCAAGCGAATTTAAGAGAAATCAATAGAGTTGAAGAGAGTTAAGAAGAATTCTATGAAATTAAAAAAACTCAAGACAGTTCAAGGAAATCCAAAATAAATTGAAGAAATTTCAAAAGATTTCAGAAGCAGGAGTACACCTCAATTCATCAGTGGTTAAGCCCTCACCAAACTCATGTTAAAAGCTTTTTTGCAATATTTCATCACACTCCCAACATTGTATACTTCTGGAATAGCCTAGCTGAGCTTTTTCAGAAAACTTAGGTAAAAAGAGAAGTGTCTAAATCACCTGGCAGGCATCTCTTCCTCCAATATTGATGTATCCAGCACATATCATTCTGTAAGTTATGAGTTCTTCGCCATAAAGTTCAGCGCACTTTGAACTTGAAACGAGTGGGACTTGGACCTCCCTCAGACGTTTGCTAATTGACCCAGAGTTTCTTTGAGTACCCCACCCGGTCACGATGGCCCTGCTTCCGCTCGAGTAAGTCTCTTCTTCTGTAGGCAAGGAAATCGGCCCGATTCCACTCTTATATTTTAGTGGTTCTTCCAGCTGAAATCAGAAATCACCAACGGTGAAGAAATCGGATGGAAAACGATGCACATAAAATCGGTATAATAAAGTTTCTTATTATGCTCCAACTATATTTTTATCCTCGTTTAATGCCTATTGAGAAAAACGCAGAATAGAAAGGTTCAAATGGTCCAAAATATTGTAGAAATTAATGCTGCGATAAAAAAACTACCTTGAGTGCTGCAATATCGTAGTCGGTTGACTCGTAATGTTCATGGACAATGATCTTACTGACATCGACGTTATCCCCAAATCCATCGATATATGATGAGCCAGCTTTTATAGAATAGTCCCTTGCAGATGCCCTAAGAAAATTTGTAGAAGAAATTAATTTTACAAATCACAATTCACGACTAATTTACTTGATAGCTGAATATTATTTCAATTAAGTTAAGTGGTTTTTACCCTGCGACACAGTGAGCTGCTGTCAGAATCCACTCCTCGCTTACGATCGACCCACCACAAACGTGCTTTCCTTTATACCTCAGGGACACCTGTAGATGTAGAATTTTCCTCTCAAATCAAATTTTGCCATTATATCATTATTATCGTTTAATTATAACACAGACGGACAAAATTTGTACCCAAAGACCAGACTAGGTGACCCCGAAGGATTTTGGTGTCCTCAAAACGAAACCATTGTCTGAATTTTTCCTATGCGTCAGGTTCTCGAAATATCCTAACCTAAAAGTGACAAAATGGCTGTTTTTAGCCATATTTGAGGCAATATAACATGATCAGCAATTTTTTTTAAAAACTGCTAATGCCGTCGTTTAGTACTCCTTTTTATCTTCCATTTACATTTTCGATCATCCCGAACCCATTTTTTTTCTCCGAGATATCGCAATATTAACCATTTCAGTTCCACAATGAAAAACTAGCAAAGAAGGCGAAGAGAAACTGAAATGGTTAGTGTGTCATAGCTCGGAGAAAAAAAAATCGGGTTGAGATGTTTCAAAATGTAAATGAAAGGTAAAAAGAAGTACTAAACGAATGGGGTTAGCAGTTTTCAGAAAAAGAAATTGCTGATCGTCTAATATTGGCTCAAATATGGCTAAATATAACTATTTTTGCACTTTTAGGTTAGGATATCTCAAAAACCTGACTACGTATAGGAAAAATTTGGATAACGGATTCGGTTTTAGGATACGTAAATTCTTCGGTGTCATATAGTCCGGTCTTTGGGTACAAAAAATATGTCATTTTTGTCGGCCTATGTAATTAGTATAAACAGTTTCAGAGTAATATCACAAGACAGAATTCATAATTGAAATGAGATTTAATGCAGATTTGGTTTTTTTATTTTTGATTTTTAGTGGAATTTTGAAATGTTAACGAGAAACCTCCTCATTTTATAGTACAATAAAAAAGCGAGGCGCAGCAATACAATTTTTTTCTGAATTACCATTTACCTTATTTTTATTCTCTCAAATTACCATTTTATCTCATTTTTATTTTTCCGAATTACCATTTGCCCGAATTTATATTATATCTCTAAAATTATCTTGATTTCCCCTGAATTCTTTTAATTCTCTGGAATTTTTTGAAATTTTTGAAGTCACTTGGATTTTTTGAACTCTTGAATTTACCCTGAATTCTTTTAAATTCCTTGAATTGTTTTTAATTATTAAAATTATTTTGAACTCTTTAAATTCTGTTAAATTCTTCGAATTTTTAAAATTCTTGAATACTGGTGTACATCAAACCTTTTAGTTTTTATCCTTTCGATCTAGAAAAAATTCGACTTGCCATAATCCCTACCTCACTAGATTATCATGCGATCGAATTTTTATTATTGTTGAAGCATGAAATTTTCAAATTCCCAAAATTTTCAAATTCATGAAATTATGAAATTTCCGAACTTTTCAAATTCATGAAGTTATCGTATTCCCGAAATTTTCAAATTCATCAAGTTATAAAATTCCAAAAATGGTCAAAATGAAATTCTTACAATTCCGAAATTTTTCAATTAATGAATTATCAAATTCCCGAAATTAGTGAATTTCCGAATTTTCAAATTGCCGAATGAAAATAAAGCTACTGAAAATGTTTGTTCCTGAAATTTCAAAACTCGAAAATTCAAATTCATGAAATTATAAACTTCCCAAAATGTTCAAATTCATGAAATTATCAAAACCCCGAAATTTTCAAATTCATGAAATAGTCATGTTCACGAAATTATTAAACTGATCAAATTATACAATTCCCCAAATTATCGTATTCCAGAAATTATCATCTTCCCGAAAAGACTGAATTCCTGACATTTGATATTCTCAAAGTTTCAAATTCCTGAAAATATTAAATTGGTGATTTTATAAATTCCCGAAAAAAAAGATTTAATACTTCACTTGAGAATAAATAGGCCATATAAAATAAAACATTATTCTAAAAGAAACAAATGATTAATTTTGTTTTTGCGGGAATTTGAAGATATGGTAATTTACTATTTACCGGAATTTGAAGTTTCAGCAATTTGCTATTTTTGTGAATTTTAAAATTTCATAATTTACTATTTTTGGGTCCAGGTTTAGAAATTTCGGGAAAGAACATTTTCGGTATTTTTTCAGGAAAATAAATTTTTTGGGAAATTTTTGTTTCTGTAGTTATTTTTTCGGTATTTCTCAACTTTCGGGATTTAAAAAATTCGATAAAATTATGTCATTCCATGATGCTAAATGGTCATTCGTGAAAATAAAAATTATGAAAACTGGCAATTTGGAAAACTAAATCTTAAGCCCAAAATTATTCAATAATAAAAATTAGGGCGAATTTCAGTTTGAAAATACAAATTAGTTCAAATGGGGACTTAAAAAAATATAAAAAGAAGGAGATTGTTTTTTGGTCAAATGAATTTTAAAAAAAAGTTAGGAAAAATAGAATTTGGGGAATATTATCGAGTCTCTTTTTTTTAGCTTACTTTAAAAGAAATTAGAATTTCCGTGAAAAGTGATGTGCATAACATACGTTATTCTGTCACAAATAAGTTTTTTATAGAAAGTTATACTTTTTTCATTAAACGGGTTCTCTAATACAACTTTATTATGCTTAAATAAAAAATAAAAATTAGAAGTTTTTAAATAGTATCCTATGTCGTCTGAGTTCACAAGGGCTTTCAGTTTTAGTCCTTCTGAAAAATAAAGGACAGACAACATTCTGGATACTCATTCCTATAACTATCATTTACTGATAATTATATTCCCAGTGCAATGGCCACATCATTCTGCACGTTTTGTAATTTATCTCAGAGACGAACCCTCAAATGTTCCAGATGTCGGTAAATTCCGGTAGCAGGTATCCATATTGAGAACGTAATTTTCAAATTTATTGATATTGCAACATTTGGTTATTTTTACCTGATGTGGATGATCTTCTATGTCAGTTACATAACCTCCCACTATTCGATCCTCGTCATCAGTACCGTCTATATCAATAAGATCCTCATCATCTACTAAAAAAATCACACACATTAATAATATTTTATTTATTTATTATTTAACTGTTGCACATAGTTTATTTTTATTTGATTAAATTTTAAGCCAAGGTTTCTTCATTTCTTCCTAGGTATGCACAAAACTTTCTTTATAATTCGAAAATATTTTTCTTCGGTTTAAGGAACAAAGTTTGTAATAGGTTTACGAAAACTGATGGTTCATCTCATTCAGAGAACTTTTATTCAACTGTCCTTAACATTTTTGTTCAAGATCTAAACAATTTTAAATATTTGAATGCGGAAGCTCTAACAATATTTGAGGGGTAATTCCTATATAAAATTACTTTCAATCTTGAAATGAATGCTGAAGCTAATGAAAATATATTTGGGATTTTAAAACACGATCAAAAAATTTGGTCTAAATTGATATCCATATTCTAGAAAAAGTTTTGATGAGCTATTGAAGCAAACTTTTTTACAGTTGGTGCGAACTTTAAAAACAAACTCCACTTGAAGCACTCGCGGAACTAAATACGAACAAATTACCAACCGATGAGCGAGTTGAACTGTGCAAGGGCGCACTCTGCTAGGAGTACCGATAGAAGAACCCGGGTGTACATAACGAGATTTCTCAAACGACTGTCGACCCGCGAAGAAAGGCAGTTCTCTTTTAAATATCCAGGTTAATTGAGTTCCTACTATTGTCGACTAGAGGGTAGAGAAAAACGTGTCCAACCATTCAGATAAGACCTGGATCTCCCTCACTTTGTGACTCGAAGGGAACTTTAAGAATAGCCACAAAGTGCGAGATAAGACCAAAATTAAGAAAAAAATATTTTTCGTAACCAATAACATAGGCGACTTAAAGGTCAAAAAATTATTTATTGGTAAATGAAAATATTTTCCTTTATTAAAGGAACTCACAGTGGACCAGAAATGGATTTTTGCGGATAAATTCGTGCCCAGGATATACTTCACAACCGATTTGATTTTGTTTCAATACTCTGCATAAAATTCCTCATAAACGTAGGGAATCCAATTTTTTTATTTGTTCTTGTGTTTAACAGTACTTTTACACATACAACGGCAAAATTGTTCATTTAAACGATATTAGTTTTTATTTCTGAATGTATTTCTTAAATAAAGTAACTGTTAGTCACAACTAATGAAGACAGACTTAGAAAATATAAATATTGTATTATAAATTGTATTTAATTATTAAAAAACAATATATTTGAACATACTCAATAACATATCACTTTTTTATAGCAAAAATAATTGTTTGGTCTTAAAATATTTGTAAATTATTATTAGTACGGTATTAGTAACGAAAAATGATTATGACTTCAAAATTCATCAACAAGATATGAAATTATTAACCATTTTTTAACCTATTAAGTTTGATGGGCAGGCCAATTGACATAGTAGAATAGTTCATGTTGGGATGAAAATATTTCTTTAAAAGATGATTTTTCGTTTTCAAAAATTTATTTTTTGATCGTTTAAACAATTTTTGTTTTAACGCTTTGTTTAATAATATCTATTAACCATTTTTTGCTCAACTCTACTTATTATTTACTATAATTAAATGCGTAAGCAGGTTTTGTACTATGTAATTGTTTATTTATACTACATTAGAAAAAGTAACAGACATTATTTAACAAATTGTATGAAAAAAATTAATATTCTGATCGAAATATTAACTTTTCTACTATGTCAATTGGTCTGCCCATGAAACATAAGTGCTTGAAAAATTGTTCATAATTTTATAAGTTGTTTATAATTCTTCAAGTTATGACCATTTTCCGTTCCTAATACCATTCTAATGATAAATCACAACGATTTTGAGACCAAATTTTTTTGTTATAAGGAACTGATATACTGTTCAACTTGTTTGAATAAATTGTTTGCAATATTCAAGTACAATGTATAGGAGAACGTTTGTGATTTATAAATCTGTATTCATTAGTTCTGACTAACAATTACTTCATTTAAAAGATGCATTTATAGATAAAAAAATCATATCGTCGATATGAACAATTGTGCCGCTGTATTTGTAAATGTATTGTTAAACGCACAAAGAGATAAAAAATCGCTTCCTTGCATCTATGAGGACTTTAGTGCCAAGCATGTATACAAAATCTTAAAACGCTTAAGAAATACACTCTGTGCACAATTTTTTTTTCTGTAAAAATCCGTTTCTAAACAACTGCAGAGCGCATCAATGAATTCTCAACTCATTACTCTTTAAATGATACTTTTTGATATCAATATAAAATTTTTATTTTTATAACATATATACATGATTTGAACCGTTTTTGGTACCTATGGAACGGGGCCAAAGTTCTCCTTTTCACACCTTAGGGAGTAGAAAGTAGCATCATAGGTAAATAATTAGAAAATCGTACATCTTGAACTCGCATTTTGCGATGATCAGCCCGCATACAAACTGTGAGGGAATTTTTCTTTTAAGTAGTTTGTTTTCATACTATTGGCAAAATTAGCGTAAATTGCCGAAAATTTCCATAAATTGCCGGAAATTCATGATAAGTTGAATTGACTTCATTTGAATTTTGCGGATTTATGGTAAGCTACCAGGAATTACCGTAAATTAGCGAAATATTACAGAAATTTTTAAATTTCATTTTAGGTATGTATACCATTAAGCCATTTCCCTTTCAGGGTAGGCGTGACACTACCCGATTCGGGTAGTGTTTCTAGGTGGATAGTTTTCTTGTAGTTATAAATAACTACAAATTTGGGCTCACCACACCCATAATATGCCTTAATAATATAAGGTAATTTGTTATAAGCTACCTTAAATTATCGATAAATAACCATAAACTACCGAAAACTCCTGGAAATTTTTCGATACTTCAATTTTCTGTAAATGGCCGTAAAATTCTTTAATTTCAGTAAATATCGAAAAATTTGAAGCTTCCAAATATATTAGGGCATTTTTTAAATTACAAATTTCAAAAATTTTCGGTAATTTATAAAATTACATAAACTTCCTAAATTTCCGGCAATTTATTGTACCTCAAAATTTCAAAAATTCCTCCATTGTGAAATAATATAAGCAGAAACCGTGCCTCTGTTTCAAGCGTGTCTGAAATCATGATATCTTTTTTAAAATGATGGTACATACCAAGGGGGAGAGGACTTTTTACGAATAGTGTATTTTCTCAGTGCGAGTTGTAGGCGAGCGAGCACGAGCCGAAATAAAAAATGTTTACTTAAATTTCAAGTATGTGGGTAACTGAAAGTGATTTTCCTGCACATGTTACTGAAAATTCAGCTATGAAAATCTGTTATATCCTATTTTGTATTCGTGACAGGCGCCAAGGAAAGGGGTCTAGTACCTAAAAATCAAATTTTCGAGAAACAAATTGCATGTAAAAGTATAAGATTCCAGCCTACCGAAAATGGCAAAACCTCAAAATCGATATTTTTAGACGTTAGACCTCTTTTTTCGTCACAAAAACTGTGAGGAAATGTAGGTTGCAGATGATATAATTCTGCGGTCAAGATATCAGAATATCAAGATATTTCAAATTTTATTTTTGATATTCGATATCTTTCAACGCCGCGTTCGCAGGAAAGAAAGAAAATAAAACACTGCTGTGACTTTTATGAAATCTTAAAATAATATAAATACATATTTGACAACAAATAAAAGAATAATTAGCCCACTTTTTTTTAATCCCGACCTTTTTACTGAAAGTTTTGTAATCAGAGTTAAATAATCTTATTTCTGCTTGAGCACTGAATATAAAGAAACCACGCATATCTCTTTTTTTCAATTGGATTTATATTCATGTTTTACTTGCTTCCTCTCCGAATTCAATAAATCTTTTCTGAATTTTTTTCTAGTCAACTATATTGGAATTTATACCATACTGATATTTTTAGATTTAATACTTCTACTTTTCTATTTTTACTTATGAAATATTCTATCGAAATTCACGGGTACGATTTTTTTAAAATTCTTTTCGAGATCTAAATCCCAAGCTTTCCGTTTCTATCAGAAATGCTGATTAATTTCGATCAAAAAATTTAAGTTAGCGCAAATACCTTGTAAATCAATCATAAATTAAATCAACAGGAATTTTGATTAAACTTTTATATTGATTTTTTGTCAGAAATTTTCGGAAAGAATCGTTGCATATCTCGGAAAGGTTTGAAAAGAAGCAGAAATGATTGGTAGATTCGAAAATAACTTTCTATCAGAAACTTCTGCCAGTATCATTTATTAGTATTTAGGTAAGACGACAAAGAAATATTCAGTATAATTTCTAAGTCATAAATACCAAGCTAATATGTTGGTCATTAAAAGATAGTTTGCCTATTTCGATTCATATCTTAGTTTTAATATTGTTTACGTAGATGACATTTAATTTCGACATTAAATTGCGACATAATTTATATACGTCATAGTACATAGTACACTGTTCTGTTGTGCGTCGAAAATAATCGATGATACGCAAAATACACTATGTTCGTAGATGTGCTACTTGTGAATATTTCTTCGGAACCTGATTATTGATAATTCTCATAAAGGCAAGAGGTAAAAATAATTCAGACCTAGCTGCTGCTAATATTTGAACAAATTAAAGGTAAAATCGTAATGCCCAGAAGCAAAAAATATTTTTACAAAATTTAAAAGGTGGTTTTTAATCTGCAGCGGACTTGCTTATATTGGCAGCCCCCTAAGACATGTGAAGACAATCCAAAAAGATTATACTGAAACAAATAAATATATTTTACATTGCAAAGGAAGGAGATCATATTAAATGTATTAATATCGAGGATTTTCTTATCCAGTAATATATTTTTCTATAATTTCTTTTCACATTTCCTCTCAAATATATTTTTATTGAAAAAATATCATGTTCTAGAAATGCCCTTATATTTTTTAGGGGCATCCCTAGTGCATGTATTGATTCACCTGACAAATAATATTTTTTTAACAAATAAATACATTTAACATTTTAGCTTGCAAGGAAAAAAGTGAAAAGAGTATTCTTGTCATGAAGTATAGTTTTCTTCAAGCTTTGTTTGATTTTTTCCTTTGCATTCCAAAATTTGTTGAATTAATTTAAACCGTATAGGGATACATATGCAATATGTACAGGTATATAACAAAATTATACATTTATTTGTTCACCAAATGGAACATAAGAAGATTAGTGGTGAGTGATAAAAGAAACAGAACATCATATTTTTCTGGTTCACCCTAGTAGGGCATATACCTTGATGGAGCCAGAATATTCAAACGGTTTTGAGAACGCTTCTGTAACGTTCGTATTATAGTTTAAATTTTTTTATTTCTTTGATTGTCATAAAAAAATTATTAGATAAAACTTGCATCTGCTGCATTTTTGGCGTTGGAATGCATTCATATACTAATTTCGTCGTTAGATTGTGTAACATTAACAATTATTGACAACTCAAAACTTAACGACAACCATTTTCATTATTATGAATTTTTATAAAAAAAAAAATTTACAAAAAAATGACTTATTTCGCGTTTTTGAATATAGATAATTATTTTTGTGAATCATTTCTTTTCGAACGTATAACATTTTTATTTTCTGTAAAGTCACTTTTTTTCATCTAAAAAATAATATTATTATCAAAAATAATTACCATTACATGTAGTAATTCTTATAAATAAAATCACTGTTATTGGCCTTTTTTAACTTAAAGAAGATTCTTTTTTTCGATGAAATATAATCCTCAAGATAAGAGTAAGTGATATCGCCGTGAAGTAGACCACTATAAGTAAAAGAAGTTTAAACTGTTAATTTTTTTTCAAGACATTTTTTTAAAAAGAATCATAATTAGGTTGTTGCATTGCAATCTATTGTGTTCAAATATTATTCTTCAGATAAAAAGCAATGACTCTGCAAAAAAATTGAATTTTCATTGTTCAAAACTGCGATATAAGTGTATTTGTTTATAACAATGACAATGATTACTAAAATACAGCCTATAATGACAAGATATTATTTTTCAGATGAAACGAAATGATCCCGCAGAAACTTATTCCACGACATTCAAATAACAACCATTTGAAAGTTTAGGTGGCATTGAATCCGTAAAAATTTATATAGCTACAAAGTCCTCAAGAAGAATCATTGTTTTGAAATCGTGCGTTCAGCTCATCGCCAAATCTATTAAACTGTCCCTAAAAATTTGTTTAATTTATCAAATGAAGAGCAGATCATACACTTGAAATCTGGACCAAGGACACGAATGGTAATTTCCGCGAACCTAAAAATACGAGATTCTTTGCATGCTTCAATTTTGTTATCATAATCATTGTTTAAGAAAATGAATATTTGAGTTGTAGGCCAAATACTAATTTTATTTTTTTCGAATATCGACCTGTGAAAGACAAAATTTTTTATTAATGTTGAAAGAGTTATAAATCGCTGAAGTCGATGGTGCCCACAAAATCAAAAATATTCACCCCCTCTCCCTAGGAAAATACTTGTCTTGATGGCAACATTTTTCTCTCACAAATTGCCTTGCAATAAGGCTAAACTTTTCCGAAGTTCGAGTCCGATCACGTTTATTCAGAAATAATGCCTCATGTATACTCCTTTTTATATTTTGAAAATCTAACCATTATCTTGTAATTATGCTAATATTGTTAAGATTTATTCGCTTTCTAATAATAATAACTCTAATCCCTTTTTCTGTTCGTTCAGGGCTAACCTTACGGGAAATGCTGTAACCATAGACAGTGCCTATTTTAAATACAAAAATTAATATTTACATTTTTGAAATATAAAATAAAGCTCCCTGCTTTGAGGTCTGAAGTTGCATCTGATAACTGACAAATATCGTATTTTTAGCTTCAGAGACATTTCCATTCCACGAATAAATATTTTTTATGATTACTTAGCAATCACAAAATATTTGTTAATGTTCTTGGTCGAGATTTAAAGAGTAAGGTTTGCTCACGATTCTATTAATTTTACAAATTTGTAGGAACAATTTTTTAGATTTGACCATGAATTAAACGCGCAAGATTGCGCAAATTATGACAATGATGCGAATTTTTCTAATTTTTCAAACTGTTGTTCTTTGAAAATCGTAGTTTCAATTTCTGCACCGATAACAATTGTCGTTTGAAGTGAAGCATGTATTTACAAATGGTCAACACAATGTAACCAAAACCAGTGTATCAACGATGATATTGTCGTTTAGTTTTCAGTAATGATTCATTGTTATTTTCACATAATTTAATGGTAAAATAAATGCATTCAAACACTGAAAATGCAAAAGACACTAGGTTTTTTCTTGTAAAAAATGTGATGAAATTGAGACCAACTTTTTATCGAACATTCTTTTAAGTGTAGAGGTTTTGTTTAAAAAAAAAATTATTTGATCTTTGGTCCGCATATCCAAATAAAACTTTTTTTTAAACCAAGCGACTATTGATCTTTTGAGCTCAACATGAAGGTTTATAATGCTGCAGCGTACAGTAAATTTAATAATTTCTTCTGAACATTTATTTGTGTTAAAAATATTTTATAAAAATCTTAGTAACACGACATTACAATTGAACTGAAACGCCCGAAGAAACGTCAGAATATGTGTTATTATTGATATTTTGCAGTTATCCTTCCAAGTGTTCCCAAAATCCAAATGACCTATTTTTTGTTGTTGTAATCATCAGATTCGGCGCCCTAAGGATGCTTTCCCTGCCACTCCCTTGGGTATCCAATCCGTCAATGTCTCTAATTGTACCTAGAAGGAAAGAAGGATTCAAAAAGAATAAGTATTTTTTGGTCATATATGTGTGCATTGGCACTCTGCCGGAGTTCAAGTAGCATCGGAATTATGCAACAGCTTGCGCACCAATCAAAGCGAACTCACCCCACTCCCCCGAAAGCAAAGGTCGATTCGACGAATGTTTATCGCGCCGATTGGCCACCGTCGCTTCCACAGTAAATATCCTGAATGTTTGCGTGAATCAAGCAATGATTGCTGGGGTTAGCTACGGCGTTCGGTTCCAATTACTCCGGCATTCGATTTCATCAACTCGTAAACTCACCACACTTTTTTTCCTTCCGGTGTGGCCACAGACCCGCTTCTCGTGTCGAGAAGGACCCAATTGACAATTTCCGACCCAAAGGTCAGAGCCACAGAGACTAAAACTGTCGAAAGCCGGTTCGGCATTCCAAGTTAACAATTATCTAATTAAAAATTATATTTACTTCAAATTTTCAGAATTTTGAGTATATCTATATATCTCAGAAAATAGAATGTGATGTACTGCGTTTTTATCGGACATGAATCTTTCTGAAATGACACTTTCCCTACCCTTTCACACAAAACACACAAACACACACGTACACACACACACGCGCGCGCACAGTAGCGAGTAGGATGGTCCTAATTTTTCTCTCTCGAATTTTCATGCATATTGCCCGAAAGTTTGTTCGAATTCACAAAAAAAAATAAATCGATTTAAATTCTGTTTTCATTCAGAATCGTTAATATGAGGTGAATCAAGTTGAAACTCAACATTTCTCTTCACAATTAGCTATAAAATACGAATGAAATATTACTTTTTAAATATCGCCCCCATACATCTTTTTTGTAGGGTCCCGAAAAAACCCTATAAGTGAAAAAATAGAATTTGCGAGTTTTTGGCGATAATCATGATTTTTTGCGGTTTATTCAAAGCAAGTTATTTCTAATTCATAAAATACTACTTTATACTGATAATAAGATGTTTACATAAATTATCTGAACAATTTATTATTGTTTTTAGCAATTTTCTCTTAGAATAGTAATTAGACAATGCTAATTAATGTTAACAAAAATAATTGTTTAAACAATTTTTTATTATTTTCAATAATATTTTCTGAGAATAATGCCAGAAAATTGCAGTTCTTTCACAAAATTTTCACTTGACGTGACTAAATAATTAATTCAATTTAGCACAAATAATTATCTAAACAAATTATTATTGTTTATGATTATCTTCTGCTTCATTAATGCTAACTAGTTGTGGTTTCTTATGAAAATTTTAACTATTTGCCCAATTTTGACTTTGATACAGGAGAGACACTAGTTGACATATGGGAAAGAAATCAGTTAAGGTGCTTCAGACATCTTGAAAGAATGAAAGATGAACGACTGACCAAACGAGTGTATAAAGGTAAAGTAAATGGAAGAATGCCCAGAGGTCCACCGCCGAAAGAATGGTTAGAATCTGTGAATGAGACATTAATCCGAAGATACATAAGAAGCCATAGAAACACGAGAGCACACGAGAGCTTGCATGAAGAAATGCATGGACGTGAAGGAAGCTAGAGTAGTATTCCAGGACAGAAAAGTGTGGCGACAAATAGTTTGTAAACGGAGTGAAAATACAGTGAATGACGCCTGAAACAAAGACCTTGAATACTAATGGGCCCAAGTGGGGAACCACACATAACAATTTTGTGAGGCTCTTCACTTGGGGTGATCGCTAGAGAGATTGATCAGCAACCTGGATCGGACAAATGTTGCGGAACGAACGTATCGTTTAAATAAATAACACGAGAATTCTAGATCAATCTAAAATATCTATACCTTTCACCTATATACCCATCTACCTTATACCTATATACCCATCTACACACTACTATTTTCCAACCGGGCAAGTCACGCCCACCCCGAAAGGGAAATGGCTTATTGGTATAATAATAACAGTAATCCATAATGCAATTTGAAAAACACAGTTGTTTAAATAATTTATTAATATTTATAACTATCATCTCCTATAGATAAGTGCTAAAAAGTTGTGGTTTATTCTGAACTCTCAAACTTTTGGTCCACTTTTAACTTAGTGAGGTAATAATTAATGGGGAGGAGTTAGGATGGGAGAGGAAGAGGTATATACACTGACAACCTGGCATACGCGGACGATATATTGTTGATGACAGAGAATGAAGAAGGAATGACGGGCTTCATTACAGGATTGGAAAAATACTTAGGTAGAAAAAATTTGAAATTTAATATAGAAAAGACAAAGATAATGAGGTTTAGAAAGTGAGGGCGAAGAAAGAAAAAATGGATTGCGAGATGGAAAGGAGTAAAGTTAAAAGAAGTAAAGGAGTTCAAATATTTGGGATGTACCTTGCAAACAAATGAAAATCATGGAGTTCATATATAAGAGACAGGATAAAGAAAGCGGCCGGGTTAATAAAACAGACATGAGAAATAAGAAAAAGAAGGTTAAAAAAAGATTGGAGAAGGAGAATGTGGTTGTTTGATACGCTGGTTTGACTGGTATTAGGTAATGGAGTGGAGATACGGGGATGGAAAGAATGGAAAGAGATTGAGAGTTTTCAATAAAGGTATATAAGTTGGACGCTAGGGGTAGACTGGAGGACGCCTAGATATATGGTGAGAGAAGAAGCGCAAAGGAATACATTAAGTACTAGAGCGCTAAAGTAGGCATGGCAATTTGAGACGAAGTTGAGGGAGGGAAAGGTAGGGGAGTTAGCGAAAAAGTGTTTCAAGCAGGTAGAAGAAAGAAGAGGGAGGGCGATAGAACTAACAAGATGGGAAGAAGAAAGAAGGGAGTTTTTTGGTGCTAGTGATATAGGAGAGGGGAATGGCGAGGGGGAATGGAGTAAGATATAAAGAATTAGAGAGAAAGGATAGGGAGAGGCAATTAATGGAAAGATGGTGAATGATTAAGGAATCAAAATATAATAAATGGTACAAGATGATAAAAAGGAAGGTGTACAAAATTATTTAGAAAAGGGATCAGAAGAGAGAAGATGGACCAGAATAGCAAGATTTGAATTTAGAAACGAGGAAAGGCAATGAATGTATTGGGAAAAGAAAGAAAACACAAGGTGCAGAATATGTGTGTGTGAGGCGAAAATATGAGAGCATGTATGTGAACAATGTAGGAGAGTAATGGAAGATGAAGGAGGCTGGCAAGAGACTGTGATAAAGATGCCAGGGGAGGATGGAATAGATGAGGAGTGGATGAAGGAGTTGGAGGGAGCTAGAAGGGCAAATGTGAAAGAATGGATGTGGAAAAATGGCAACATGAGATAGAAGAGAAGTGAAAGTGAAAGAAAAAGGAAGATTAGAAGCATAAAGATTTGTAAGTAGCAATTATGTAGTAGTATAAGTAGATTAAGGTAGCATATTTCAAACATTATTTAAGAAAAATATTATCACAAAAAAGAAAGAGATTGTTCAAAATATGATTTTCTCTAATGTTTATTTATTATTTGTACATAACTGAAAAGGCAACTATTTTTGTTTAACTTGCATTAATTATTACTATACTAAGTGAAAAGTGGAAAAAGATGAACATTTCAGAAAAAAACCGCAACTACCTTGCATCAATAAAGGAGAAGGTAGTTATGAATAATAATAATTTGTTTAAGCAATTAGGTTTGTGACATTTTGTTAATTATTACCTCACTTTAAGTACAAAGTGAACAAAAAGTTGAACATTTCAGAAAAAAAACCGCAACTATCTAGCATTACTATAGGAGAAGATAGTTATCAGCAATAATAAATTATTTGAACAATAATTTTTGTTAACTTGCAATTAGTATTACCTCACCAAGTGAAAAGTTAACAAAAAGTGAGAAATTTTAGAAAAAATCGCAATTTCTAGCATTATTCAAACGGAATATTATTAATAATTATAATAAGTTGTTTAAACAATTATGTTTGTTCTAATTAGCATTGCAAAGTAATATTTTATATACTAAAAACAATTTGCATTTTAAAAAATGTAAGAAACTCATAATTAGCGCCAAAAACTCGCAAAACACATTTTTTCACTTATGGGGTTTTTTTGGGACCCTATAAAACAGACTTATGGGGGTGATATTCGAAAAGTAATATTTTATTCGTATTCTATGGCTAATTGTGAACATAAATGTTGATTTTTCACTCGATTCAGCTAATACTTATGATTCTGAATAAAATTTACAAAAACGTATTTTTTTCTCATGGGAAATACGTGTTTAACTTCGTGGCGCTTGAGCCCCCTCTAAATATCATTTTTTCAAAAAAAAAGGATTCATTTTTGTGTGGATTTGAACGAATTTCTGATGGATATATGCATTAAAGTTCGACTGCCCGCTGCGCGGGGACATTCTCATCGCGCGCGGCTCGCTTCGCTCGCAAGTTTGAGCGCGCCTGGAGCGCGCGACTGTTGGTTCTCACGCTTCGCGCTCGATAATATATTTATCTTGCGCTTCGCGTTCGATGATATATTTACCTTGCGCTACGCGCTCGGTCTTTGTATTTCCCCCACATTTGCGCATAGACCTTTCAAAATTAAAGAACAAATCATCGACAACTGTAATTTGGTGATTGTGAATTCTCTTTTGTTAAAGCTCCTTCGTCTTTAACGAACACATTCTTATCACGTATCTCGTGCTTTGCACTCGATTTTGTCCAAAATGTGAACTTTTCTACATTATGTTCAACATTATCATACTTAATTTATATTATATTTATTTCCGTACATCTTTGCAAAGAATGTTGAATAAACTTAATACAAGCATGAAGGACATGGGACTCAAAATTAACGTAAATAAAACAAAAATCATGGTGTTTGAGGGAAAAAGTGAGAAAACAATATGCAACATTATCATAAATGATGAGAGATTAGAACAAGTTGACCAGTACGTGTATCTAGGTAGTCTATTCACTAGCGACGGAAAAATAGATGGGGAGTTAGATAGGCGCATAAATAAGGGTAGACAGGTTATCGGTAGAGTAGGATCCATCCTCACAAATAAAAACATATCAAAAAAAGCTAAAATGGCCATACATAATTCTATATTCGTACCGACTGTACTATACGGTAGCGAGACATGGACCTGTCAAGAAAAGGACAGGAGTAAAATTAACGCGATCGGCATGAAACCTCTGCGCATAATATGCGGGAAAACACTGATGGACAAAGTCCGAAACGAGACTATCCTCAAAGAATGTGGTACAGGAGAGACACTAGTTGACATATGGGAAAGAAATCAGTTAAGATGGTTCGGACATCTTGAAAGAATGAAAGGTGAACGACTGACCAAACAAGTGTATAAAGGTAAAGTAAATGGTAGAATGCCCAGAGGTAGACCGCCGAAAGAATGGTTAGAATCTGTAAATGAGACATTGATCCGTAGAGACATAAGAAGCCATAGAAACACAAGAGCTTGCATGAAAAAATGCATGGACGTGATGGAAGCTAGAGTAGTATGCCAGGACAGAAAAGTGTGGCGACAAATAGTTTGTAAACAGAGTGACAGTAGAATGAATGGCGCCTGAAACAAAGACCTTGGATACTAATGGGCCCAAGTGGAGAACCATACATAACAATTTTGTGAGGCTCTTCACTTGGGGTGATCGCTAGAGAGATTGATCAGCAACCTGGGTCGGAGCAGTGTTGCGGAATAAACGTGTCATTTAAATAAATAACACGAGAATTCCAGATCAATCTGAAATATTTATACCTAACATCCATATACCTATCTACCTTATACCTATATACCTACATGCCTACATACCTTACAACCTTACACCTATATACCTATTCAACCTATACACTACTATTCTCCAACCGAGCAAGTCACGCCTACCCCGAAAGGGAAATGGCTTAATGGTATAATAATAATAATAATAATAATAATGCTGGTAGGGGAGAGTCGGTAGCCCCGGACATCGAGTAGCCCCGAACACTCATGACTTTCAAGAAACTGTTCTATCTCCGGAGATAAATCATCATTTTTACCTTTCAGAATTGTCTTGAATTGTAATTTTGGAAATATGGACTCCTATCTCTCATCAGAATAACTAAAAAAGATATTAGGTTGATTTTTATTGGGATACATAAATTCACTTTTGAACTATGTGACCCGCAATTTTTGTGTGAATTATTTCTCGTATTTTCTTATTTATAGCAGTTTTACTGAGAAATGTCATAGTCGGGTAGACCCGGAAATTTCGAGGCGGGTACCTCCGAACAGATTTTTTCATGCTTGATTTCATTTGTTTTCTGTCAAAAATTGTCAAATGATAAATAGACACTAATAACCTAAATGAATTAGGATTTATTAAGTTGATTATGTACGATGAAATAGCCAAATATTACAGTATTTTGTCTTGACCTATTTTAGACCTCATTTCAATTGCCTTTTTTTCTTTTACAGCAAGTTTGTTTCTTATACATGTAATTGCAAATTGTTGCTAGAAGCCCTGGCATTACAATTAACCTTCTATATTAATATTTCGATCACTATCAGGGAAATTATTACCAAAAAAGCTTAAGTATCCGGTACTACCCGACTCTCCTCTACTGCTTATTCAGATATTGCAAAATAATGTACAAATTTCATATTTCATGGTTACTTTAATATTTGCATATTATTTTGTATTAATTTTTATTCTCAGATACCCTACCAAATGTGTCATATCAATAAATTTATACTATTACAATTCATAATATGCATTGATATTGAAACAAAATATGTATTTTTATTGTCTTGTTTTTATAATTAAAAAATATGCGCATCCTACAAAAAAATGTTGTTATTATATATTTTATTGCAACTTGTTGCGTTTCTCCATAAATTCAATTTGTTTATTTTCAACATGATTTTTTACAATTTAAACTAAAAATACGCATCCTAGCGTGAAAAAGTTAATTTTCATTTTTAATGTATTTTTATAACAAGACTTTATAACAAATTCGTAGATATTTTTTGGCTGAACAACCTCTATCTTCTCATTTTTTTCGTCTCTTTTGTCGTTTTTCCAAAAATTTAATTTTTTTTTTTTTAGTCTTCCTTTTCGCGATTAAAAGAAAATCTACTCGTCCTTTCTGAAAATTATAAATAACGAATTTGTGGATCCTCTTTAAGTGAAAAACTTTTGTGTATTGATTTTTTTTCGTACCTTTTGTCGTTTCTTAAAAAATCTATTTGTTTTGTTATTTTCAATGTTATTTTTTACGACTTAAACAAAAACTACGCGTCCTATAAAAAATTACTGATGACAAATTTGTAGGTCTTTTTTAATTGAGCATCTTCTGTCGATTCATTTTTTCTTGACTTTTTTCATATCGTGCGTTCTTTGGCTTAAAATGTTCATTATGGTTTGTTTTTTTGGATTTTGAAAAAGCTATATTTCTGGTAATTTTTTTTTTATTCATTGAAATCAATTGTTGCTCGTTTTCTGTACTAAGAATAGCCGTACATAGAATTTTTAAATCTTGAAGAAAAATGGTCTAAAAAATTTTGAATATGCTCTAACTTTTTGAATTTTCATCCAAAATGGCTGGCTAAAGAACCAGAGCTTCAGTTTAGGACACTTGGAGAGTATACTGAAGGCTAATCCAATCAGTCAATTCCGCTGAAAGTTATCGTGCTGACAAACTAAAAATCTACAGACACACAAGCACATTCGCGAAAACCTGTTTTTCGGGTTCAGAAGGTCTCAAAACGTGGACATTTGGCAAAAACAGGGAGGGGGGGGGTCAAATTTTACACAAGTCTAATACCTTTTCTGGTGAGAATGTAAAAATATCCAATGCATTTTGGGACCACCCGAGTGGCGAGTCGCACGCTCAAGCGTACTCATGCTACTATAGATAGTACTATATATACGATTTCTCGGAAACTAAGGCCGCAATTCGCGACCTCTCTGTGTTAGAAAATTTAGCGATTTTAATATTTTGAGCATGAAACCTATCCTACTTTATCCTATCCTATCCCATCCCACCTGACCTTACTTCACCCCAACCCACCCCACCCCCATCCCATCCCATCCCATCCCATCCCATCCCATCCCATCCCATCCCATCCCATCCCATCCCATCCCATCCCATCCCATCCCATCCCATCCCATCCCATCCCATCCCATCCCATCCCATCCCAA
>CAKNYM010049771.1:80249-134216 GCA_932195095.1 Andricus curvator
CCCATCCCATCCCATCCCATCCCATCCCATCCCATCCCACCCCATCCTATCCTATCCTATTCAATCACATTGGCGGGATAAAAGTTGGATGGACGGATAGACAGACACCCGACTTGTCAGGGAATAAATGGGTAGAATTACACACAATCTGAATGAAAGATAAAAATTGAGGGGACAGATTCTTTAACCGTTTACACATTTTTCTCGCTGAACGGCGTTGGCCCTTGAAGACTTTTCAAACAAGTTTCGAATCTCAATTTGAAAAATAAATACTTTTCAAAATCTTGGAATTTTTTGACAAAATTCATAGAATTTTTTTTATGTTTGACAACTGGTAGAGTAAATAACATATGAACATTTTTATTTAAAACAAAGGTATACATTTTTACCTAAGACATTACATATATATCATGCATCTATATGTAGCGGGAAAGTTGTTCAGGAAGGTATAAATATGTTTTCTCCGAAAATAATTATTGAAAATAACTCATAATTGAGAAATTAGAAATTAGAAAGGTATTATTAAATTAAAGGTATTATTTCGGCCAAACGGTCAGTATTGTCGCTTGTATGTATCAACTCGATGCGTTCTAGGGTGTGCCAAAAAGAACTTTCCTGAACGTTTTTTCAAATGACCATAAGGCTTCAAGGTATAACGAGCAACTGATAATAAATTATTCCGGCCAAGGCATCATTTTTTGTTTAATAAAAAATTTAAAAAAAAAGTTATTGAACTGTTCAAGTCTCTTGCTGTCATATTTTTCGGATTAGCGCGGCCGTAATAAAACATTCCTAATTTCTTAATAATGATTTATTTAAAGTAATCATGTCCATAGAAACCACACCTATATCTCTCTGAACAATTTCTACGCTGAAAGTTTTTTGTTGCTTAAAGTTTGCTCAACTCCCCAGCAGCTTGAAGATATGAATGCAAGATTTATGTAATGTCCCAGGTAAAAATTTATAACTTTTGTTCAAACATTTTCATATGCACTCAGAAAAATGTTTGTTTGAATAAAACAACAAAATTTGTTTGAATTCATATCATTGAAAGAAACAAATTTTTTGCTTAAATTGAAAAATGGTTTATTTAATTTTAAGAAATGGAAAATAGTTGTCTTATTGATTTAAACAAATAATTTGTTTAGTACAATATGTTTGATTTAAACAAAAAATTGGCTCCTATTAAACAATGAATTTGTTTCAAATTTGTTTATTTGAATTCATGAAAATATTTATTTGATTCAAACAAAAAATATAATGCGAAGAAGGGCTACAAAATGCTGCTAGGCGTGCCAAGGTGCTGCCGACAGGTTTCCCTGCGGTACTAACCTAAAATCTAAATTGATTTAGCGTTTGATTGATTTGATGGCATTGTTCTTTTTTTCAATGTTGTATGATTCTAACGGTTCTGATTAACTGAAAACCTTAAAATTAATTGTAAAATGTACACAATATCTCGAGAGTTGGAACTACTTGAATGTTGGGGCTATACCTTGGATATAGTTGAAGATTTCGCAGGCGAGTAAGTTTTTTTAATTTCTAACCTCCTTTCTTTATAAAGATGATTTATGAAATTGATCATGTTTTTTATCAATTGTAATTATCGCTGTATACTTAAAAGGAGCAACACGTTTGTTCAATTCAATTGTCTGACTCTGGTTCATTTCTAATTATTCCATTTCATGACTTTTTAATTCAGAAGTGACAATCACAATTAGTAATTAAACACGAGTAAACTTTCGGATTGAATAAGTGTTCCTTCTTTCACATATATAAAGATAATTATGATTGCAAAAAAAAACATATTATCGAGCTTATAAATCATTTTTATAAAGAATGCTCAATTTTGAGGTTAAGTGTAAAAAGAAAAAGGTTTACTTCACTTGAACAAAATCTATACTTGATCTAAAAAATATATATTCCATGTAAACAAGAACTTTACTTAACTTAAACAAGAGATTTATTTAAACTAACCAAAAATTTGTTCGAACCAAATAAATAAGGACAAACAACAAATTTCTTTGAATCAAACAAACATTTGTTTGAACCTATATCGAAGAAATGATTTGTTTGATTCAAACAAACATTTTTCTCAGTGTGGTATATACTATGTATTAGTCGTCGATCATCATAAAGAAACTTTTTTGTGAATTTCGTTAAAACAGTCTTAAAAAAGAAAGCAAAAATATGTCGTCTTCTAAAAAACGGGGCTTTCGGGTTCATTTTGAAAACCCCAAAATCTAAAATTTTGCATACACAGAAAAAAGATTGTTTGAAGAGTTTCCAGGGTCAGATTTATAATCAGTATAATGAAATAAGTTTATAATCAGTATAAAATAAGAATAATGTATTAAGGTAGAGAATAAATATTACCCTGCAAAATTACACAATGAAAGTGGATAGAATTAAATTAGTTAAGAGTGAAAGCGCTTAGAAGATGACTTCATTTTTAAAATAAGTATTGTATCAAAAAAGATTTCACTATGAATCAGAGAGAAAAGATACCAGGGTAATTGATACACTGATTGGCCACTTAAGGAATTTCTCAAGTTAGGCAAGTTGTAAAAACCACTTGGAGCAGCAAACGAAATTTTAAAATACACAGATAACACAACCACACAAATAAAATCTTTTTTCGGGTCTGGAGGTCAGACCATTTTTACAATATGTTTTTGGGGTCGCTGAATCCGAATCCGAGGTCCAAAGACCCCCAGCACGTAAGGGTTCTGACGAAGCCTCAAAAAATCTCATAAAAAACCTTATAAGAAATCTTTTTTTTGGGTCTGGAGGTCAGACTATGTTTACTATATGTTTTTGGGGTCGCTGAATCCGAATCCTGAGGATCCAACTCTCTGCATCGTGAAACGCCTGCGTGCGCCTGCCAAGACGGCATCAAAGCCGTAATCCAGGGACTAAGCCGGATCACAGGCTCACTCCGTTGCCCGCCGTCACCGCGAGGAGGTGCCCTGGATGCAGACACACGTAAGTCGGATGAATAAATTTCACGAGTTTCTTTGAAAATCAAAACCCTGACGTGCTTGAGTTTTTAGACTACGGATTCGGATTCAGCGACCTCAAAAACATCTATTAAACATGGTCTGACTTCCAGACCCAAAAAATTTTTTTATAAGGTTTTTTGAGGTTATGTCAGAACCCTGACGTGCTGGGGTTTTTTGGACCTTGGATTCGGAATCAGCGACCCCAAAAAGATATACTAAACATGATCTGACCTCCAGACCCGAAAAAAGATTTTTGTTTGTATGGCTGTGTAATGAATTGATTAACGATTCAATTACCGTAGCGAAATAATCGATAGAAGTATTATATAATTTATATTTAAAAAAATGAATATTAATGTCAAAAAATAAGATGATCGGCCATGACGATATAGCGATTAGTACAGGACAATGATTGAATTGTTCGCGTCTGAAATGTGAAAAATGATTTTCATTGGCCACATCAGCTAATCGATTTATAAATATAAAAGTAAAGTGATTGGCCTCTGAATTCTATAATGATTGGCCGCAAAGAATTGAAGTGAGGAATGCTAAACGGTGCTAATTCCAAGCAACCTTATTTTACAGGAAAGGCAAAAAGCCTTTTCAGCAGAATTATTAACAACCGATTTAGTTAAGTATTTTTTGTGTAGGTAAATGGATCATTTTAATATCCATTTTGTTAGAAAATAGATGGCGCTACATTTGCACCTAATAATCTAATAGAAATGGCGATGGACCTAGCATCCTTTAGCTTTACTTGGTATAATAAATGAAGATAGTACATAATTTCTGAAGAAAATCATATGAAATACATGTATGCATTTATTTTATAAACAAATAACACTGAAAGCTCGGTCTTTGCATTTTCGACAAATTGGTGTATAATAGACCTTTAAAATTAAAGGTAAAACCATTTAAGAATGGAATTTTGTGATTATGAATTCTCTTTCAATAAAGTTCCTTTGGGTTTACCGAAGAAATTCTCATCATAAGTCTCGCACTTCACACTCGGTTAAAGTATGTCCAAAACGAGAAATTTTCTATATTATTCTGAACTCTATCGTACTTGATAAATGCTCTATTAATTTCTTTACCTCGGTCTGAGATTTCCCTTTAGGGCAAGAAATTTTGCCGTTTAACATTTAATGGTAGCATGTTTTGTTTTCCATTAATTTAATTGTTTATTGTTCATGTTATTTCTCACGATTAAAACAAAAAGCATGCGTTTTATTAAAAAATAGTGTAAAAAATGTGTAGGGGAGACCACCCACCAGTGGATCATGATCCTACCGTTGATAATTATTAATTATAAGCACAAATATTAGTAGAATATTCATTCTTATTTCAATATATTACCACGTATCATGTCTTAATTATTAACTATAATTAAATTAATTATCTTACATACATTAGTATTTTGAATTCATAATTATATGCTGTAGAACAATTATCAAGTGTAGGGTGGTCCCCCTTAGATCTTTATGAAGTTAACAATTTTGCTTCATAACATATTTTCTCATCTTGCATAGTTTATTGGAAAAGGGAATTTTATAACTTTTAATTGAATTTTTGGTGATTGAAACAAAAACTATGCGTCTTATTAAAAAACATTCCGAAGCTAATTTCTAAATGTTGTTCGAGATGATAAATTCTGCTTCTGAACATTTTTTCAATATCTCATATAGTTTTGCTGAAAAACGCGAAATTTTCCATATTATGCTAAACCTTATCATATCGAATACATGTTTCATCAATTTCTGTACCTCGGTCTGGGATTTTCGTTTAGGGTGAGAAATTTTGCTGTTTGAGATTTTATTGTAGCATGTGTTGCTTTTCATCAATTTAATTGTTTATTGTTGATTGAAATAAAATTCTGTTTCTTAACCTTTTTCCAATATCTCATATAGTTTTGTTGGAAAATGCCATTTTTTATTTCTTAAAAAGCATTTTCGATTATTAAAACCAGAACCGTTAGTCAAAAATGGCTGGTTAACGAACTCTTTTTTCATTTTCAGGCAACGCGACGACAGACAGAAATCAAAGCTGAATTTTTTTTTGTCCATCAGTGTGTTTGAAAACGTCGAGATTTCATGAAATCCACACAAGTCAATTTTCGCATCAAACCAGTACCTTTTCATTAAAATGAGAATGTAAAAAGGATAAATGTAGAATTAGTACATTTTTTAATTTTTATAACAATATCTCCAATTATTAAGTACTCGTATTCTTGGCACTCGGCATAATTAAGGGGCCGGATGCAATAATCACCTTAGCGCTCGAACACACGGATAAGTATTGTCCGCGAAGCAAAGTTTTAAAATTGTTCAAATTTGAGTGTTGAAAGTCCATACTTGTAGATAATTTTATTGCGCATCTTTTTTTGTATGGCAACCAAATTCGAAGGTTGTTTCGTTTTTTAGTTATTTAAGGAAAACGGAATTTTTCGCCGAAAAAAAATCAATACCTTTTTGCGTTCAACTCGCCAGATCTTTGCCGGGAATTGATATTTTTGCTTGAAAAATGTACTTAACATTCTTCAACATATTATACGACTTTTACAGTATTTACGAAGTTTAAACAAAATTTCAGGGCCGTGTAGTGAATTAAAAAAAATATTTTCTTTGAAAACTTGGATGCATATATACAAGCGAAAAAGTTGTGTCAGGAAGTTTCGAACTTTTACAACTTACAGTGAGAAAAATGGTCCTTGAGGATCAAAGAAGTTTTCCCAAAAAGTTTCAGATCTTTAGTTATCACGGGGAAAAAGTGAGAGCGATGTGAAAATTATGTACGGCGCGCTGTACTCGACTCGGATCGCAAAAACATAGCGCGGCCGCGGCGGCTTGGCGTACCTATAACCTGTAAAATTTAACTACAGATATTGCTGGTGACGCTCACTGCTTATTTTAAATGCAAGAAATATTGAAATACATTTTTGTATTCATTAACATACTCAAGTCATTGTCAGAAGTATAGGAATATAGCAAGTATAAATCTCGTCCGACACGAGTGTAAACAAATGGATTGTTTTCCTCGTACGGACAAAGAAGTCAAGCGCAACACGTTGTGCATTTTGTTCACACCGCCCTCATTTTTCCCCCTAATGACGAAAGATCTTAAACTTTCTGGAAAAACTTCTTTGATCCCTAAGGAACATTTTTCTCACTGGAAGTTTTCAAAATTCGGAACTTCCTCACACAACTTTTTCATTTGTATATATGCATCCAAAATTTCAAAGAAAATATTTTTTAAAATTCACTACATGGCCCTGAAATGTTTTTTTGCAACACCCACCTCGAAAGTACTCCGTTCCTTGTAGCTAAATTATATGCAAAGTGACTCATTCCGGATAACAATGCGGGAATAATATTGGCGCATGTGCAGTTTGATTCATATATACTTTCCACATCAGCGGAATGTAAGCGCATGCGCACTTTGCAGATAAGCAACATTCCGCATCGCGACAATTCGGGAGCAACGTAGCAACAGCAGCGCTCAGTGTCCAAGCGAACAGCTGATGACAGGTGCGAGGTTAAAGTCGACGTGTTTAGAGTGCAAGTCAAATTTTCCTTCTTATTGTCAAAAGAAGATGGACTTAAATAAAGATTCGAATCAAACTGGTGAAGAGTTGTACTCCACCAGATATTATACAAGCCGCTGCAAGTGCTTCTGAAAATTTGCTACCCGAAAAGTCCAAAACTAAATACAACGCAACGTACGATAGATTTATGATGTGGACAGCGTCAAAGAATAACAAATCACTATCAGAGAACGTTCCAATGGCCTATTTTAGTGAGCTGGCAAAAATAATGAAACCTTCGACTCTTTGGTCTCATTACTCAATGCTAAAAACAGCATTGGGCACTAAGAATAACATTAAAATTGAATGTTATGCAAAGGTAACTGCTTTCTTACCCTACTGAAAAACCCTGTACGAGATCCCGTGACTGTTCCTGTACATGTTCCTTTGCCAGAACTATGACCAGATCTCGTACAAGAAACGTTACGGGTTCAGCATAAGAAATTGAGACATGAACCTGTACACAAACATGTACAGGAACATGCAGGAAACGAGGGAATCCTTACGGGAACGTGTACAGGTCCTAAGTGGCCACGAATGAACATGTAGGGGATCCTGTAAAGAATCTAGCACGGTTTCCTCCGTATCGGCAAAATTTTATTGTCATTATTTTGATGATGTGAAGGAACATGGATAATGATCTGTAATATCTTGCCTTTTTTATAACCTTGAAGATCCAACTCACTAGCGAGAGAGCTAAGCCCTAGAGCACCCTGGCGGATTAGTTTCAGTGGGGTTCCTGTACAGGATTCTGTAGAGGATTCCGTGCCGAATCCTGTACAGGAACCGTATTTAAACTAATCCACCAGGGTGACCTACGACCTAGCTCTCTCGCTAGTGAGTTGAATCTGCAAGGATATAAAGAGAGGCAATGTATTGAAGATATGTATCTATGTTCCTTCACATCATTAAATTTATTATATTAAAAATTTGCTGATACGGCGGAAACCGTGCTAGATTCTTTACAGGAACCCCTACATGTTCATCCGTCGCCACTTAGGACGTATACACGTTCCCGTAAGTGTTCCCTCGTTTCCTGCATGTTCCTGTACATGTTTGTGTGCAGGTTCGTGTCTCAATTTCTTATGCTGACCCTGTAACGTTTCTTGTACTAGATCTGGTCCTAGTTCCAGCAAAGGAACACGGACAGGAACAGTCACGGGATCCCGTACAGGGTTTTCCAATAGGGTAAAGAGACAGTCCGTTGGCTTCAAGAGCAATAAATCGAAAATCTTACCATCAGAGGACGTAGAAAAGTTTCTCAACGAAGCTCCAGACCACCAGTATTTGGCAACAAAGGTAAATACCATATATATGTTACAGGCAAAGTCCGATGTGCCGGCACACCGCAGTCTGCCTAGTCACTCCGCGAATTGACTGAGCGGTGTCAGGCAAAGTCCGAAGTAGCACTTTCACTTTGGACTCTGCCTGGTCAAATCGCGAAGTGCCTGACAGGCTCAGGCAAAGTCCGGAGTAAGAATAAAACCTTTGGTGTTTACTTTTCGGGCTGCACAGTGGGCTGGCTCGGGAATTTACAATTCAAAATAGTCTACAGGTCGCAATTGTGAACGGATTTAAAGGTTTTTTTTTTAGAAATGATCAGCAGTAAATTTTTAAGAAAGCTTATGGAGTATATTTTTCAATTTTTGTTTCAGTATAATTATTTATTCAACGCAAGTTTTTTTCTCTAAAGAAAATAAAAAAATGATCTCGATATGTATCACATTTAACGTAGATGTACTTAGAAAACATAAATAATCCATTTTTAATATTTTTATTGTTCTTTAGTGTGAATAATTTCCGAATTCAAGCCTTGTCGGGAAAAGCCGATTATTTAAAGCGAATTTACAGACTATATATTCCATACAAGCACCAGTTTATTGCAAAGAAGATTTTTTTATTGGCATTAGGGTCGATAATGTTTTGTTTTGTGTTCTACAATTAATTTTTAAAAAGATACCTATTTGCAAGTAAATTAAAGTTAGATTTTCTATGTTTCGTCCCGGACTGAGGGTCAATTAAAAACGATGTCTTTCGAAAAAACAGCAAAGATGTCATCTAATTATCACCAGTTTATTATTTGTAATAATTAAATTATTAATAACGATAATAATAACAATAATATAATAATACAATAATAATAATACAACATTATTAGAATAATAATTAATAATATAATTAAATTAATAGTAAATTATTATAAATTAATTATTTTATTATTATTCTGTTATTCATTTTATTATTATTATTATTATTATTAATAAACTAATATCTAACTAAATCTGTCTGTGATTAAAATGGGAAAATTTAATATCTGGGTTTCAAACGGTTTATAACAACAATGATTTTAATTATTGAGAGTTTTTGGACACCGAATATCATTTTTAAAAACTCATTCTTAGTAATGACACTTTAAAATGAAATTTCCTTTCAATGTCGTATTAGTTTCGTAACTAATGGAAAATTTTTCTCCCCACTCCCTCCCACCGACCTTTTATTTAGGTACTTTATTTAAAGCGAATTTACAGACTATAAATTCCATACAAGTCACGAGTCTATTATTTGTAATAATTAGGTTATCAATAAAAATAATAATAACAATAATACAATATAATAACAATAATTTGCAAATAAAAAATCTGTCTTAGATTAAAATAGGCAAATAAAGAGTAAAAATTTATATATTCAGTGAATTAGAGAATAACAAATTTTATGGAAAAATGTCAGACTTAAAATTTAAATAATTATCAGTACAGGTGATATTATATATTATTATTATATTGTATTATTGTTATTATTATTGTTATTGTTATTGATAATCTAATTATTACAAATAATAGACTCGTGACTTGTATGGAATTTATAGTCTGTAAATTCGCTTTAAATAAAGTACCTAAATAAAAGGGCGGTGGGAGGGAGGGGGGAGACAATTTTTCCATTAGTTACGAAACTAATACGACATTGAAAGGAAATTTCATTTTAAAGTGTCATTGCTAAGAATGAGTTTTTAAAAATGATATTCGGTGTCCAAAAACTCTCAATAATTAAAATCATTGTTGTTATAAACCGTTTGAAACCCAGATATTAAATTTTCCTATTTTAATCACAGACAGATTTAGTTAGATATTAGTTTATTAATAATAATAATAATAAAATGAATAACAGAATAATAATAAAATAATTAATTTATAATAATTTACTATTAATTTAATTATATTTTCAATTATTATTCTAATAATGTTGTATTATTATTGTCTTATTATATTATTGTTATTATTATCGTTATTAATAATTCAATTATTACAAATAATAAACTGGTGACTTGTATGGAATATATAGTCTGTAAAATCGCTTTAAATAATCCGCTTTTCCCGACAAGGCTTGAATTCGGAAATTATTCACACTAAAGAACAATAAAAATATTAAAAATGGATTATTTATGTTTTCTAAGTACATCTACGTTAAATATGATACATATCGAGATAATTTTTTTATTTTCTTTAGAGAAAAAAACTTGCGTTGAATAAATAATTATACTGAAACAAAAATTGAAAAATATACTCCATAAGCTTTCTTAAAAATTTACTGCTGATCATTTCTAAAAAAAAAAACCTTTAAATCCGTTCACAATTGCGACCTGTAGACTATTTTGAATTGTAAATTCCCGAGCCAGCCCACTGTGCAGCGCGAAAAGTAAACACCAAAGGTTTTATTCTTACTCCGGACTTTGCCTGAGCCTGTCAGGCACTTCGCGATTTGACCAGGCAGAGTCCAAAGTGAAAGTGCTACTTCGGACTTTGCCTGACACCGCTCAGTCAATTCGCGGAGTGACTAGGCAGACTGCGGTGTGCCGGCACATCGGACTTTGCCTGTAACATATATAAACACTTATATTTACACAAATTTATATCTACATCGGAATATTTACACAAATTTATATCTAGATCGGAATTAGTCAAATTAAATGGCCGCAGAAAAGCAAACTGTTAGTTTCTGATTCAATCACTTGATGTTTATAAATTAATTATTACTCAAAAGTGACTAATATTCTTTAGAATTTATTTTCTAATATAAATCATTATTACTAATAAAAAATCAATGATCTGTAGCCGAAATTGAATTTTAGGTTATGTTATTCAATACAATTCTGGTTACTTTGCTACTAACATTTAGATCATTTTAATAATAATAATGATATAATAATAATAATAAAATAGTATCTTTGCTAGATTTTTGAAGTGTATCGATTTTAAATGACAAGTATCAAAGTAAGTTTAGGACGAAACGTTTTAAACTTCCTACTATTGGAAAAATTCTAAACCCTATACCAATGAGAAGTTTCTTTTACTACCTAATATTTATAACTAATTATAACTCAAAAGTGAATAATGTAATTTACAACTTATTTACTAACATACTTGAATATTATTAATAAAGAGGCACTAATCTTCAGTCGAAATCCACTTTTAGGTTATGTTATTCAATAAAATTCTGACTAAATACTTTTCTACTAAGATGCACGTGATTTTAATTAATTGGTGAAGATTTTTAGTTTAAAATTCAACTGTTTCTATTGAAAACTCGTCTTTTCAGTTAGAAAATTCCACTGTTTCGTAGAAAATTGGTCTTTTTAGCATGAAAAGTTCTACATTTTTGATAAGATTTTTTTTCTTTATTGACTGAGAAATCAATATTCTTGGTTGAAAATTCATCTTTGTAATTTGAAAATTCATCTGTTGTAGAAATCGCATCTTTTTCAGTTAAAAGTGCAACTGCTTGGTCGAAAACTAATCCTTTTGATCGAGGATTGTCAAATATTTTGTTGAAAATTCGTCTTCTATGGTTGAATTCAACTACTTTTGGTTTAAAATTAAAATATTTTTTGGCTGAAAAATCAACTATTGCATTTTTCGTTTAAAATTCAACCACATAGTTGAAATTGAAACTACTTTGTTAAAAATTCTTTTTTTTTTTTTTTTGACTATTCATCATTTTTTTAAAAAACCTTTTGGTTTTGTTGAAAAATGTACTTTTTCGTCGAAAATATGTTTTTCGTTGGTTAGAATTAAATTTTTTAACTAAAAATTTAAATATTCCATGTTTGTTGGAAATTCACCTTTTCTTGTAAAAAATTCAACTATTTTTTTCAAAATTAAATTTTTTTTGATTGAAGATTCATCATTATAGTTGAAAATTCATCTTTTAGCAGTCAATTCCACTATTTGGTTTAAATTTTATTTTGTTGTTGAGGATTTACCATTATAGTTGAAAATTCATTTCATTGGTTAAAAATTTAACTATTTTGTTTGAAATTCGTGTTTTTTGGTAGAATATTAATTTTCTGAGTGAATAATTCATCTTTTTATTTTACAATTCATTTACTTGGCTGGCAATGTAACTATTTTCTTTAAAAATTTGTTTTTTTATTGGTTGAAACTAGAGTTTTTAACTGTCAATATAACTATTCCATTTTGGTTTGAAAATTCAGGGACTTTGTTGAGAAATCGTCTTTTTTTGGTAGAAAATTAAGCTTCTTGGTTAAAAATTTATTTTTTTTGTTTGAACATTAATTTCTTTAGTTGAAAATTTAATTTTTCAGCAACCCTGTTTTCTAAATAACGTGCCTTAAGTTAAATTGTATTAGGGGTGAGGGAAAAGTAGAGGTTTAAGGTGGTAAAAAGTGGGATAATGTCCTGATTTTTCGATCAATCCAACTGGACTAAATTTTTTTAATTTCTTAATAATGAGAAATATTATAGACCCTTATGCCAATAAAAAAAAACCTGCTGTTACTACATATTTCTTATTTTATTTTTAGGTCGCCTTAATTATTGGAATATCCGGTGCATGCAGACGAGAAGAACTGTACAATATCACCGTGTACGATGTGAAAGATGCTAATTTAGCGTTTCTGATAACACTTAAAAAAACAAAGAACTACATAGTACGTTCTTTCACTGTTACTAGGGATTTCTACCAAATCGTGAAAAAATATTACGTTTTACGACCAAAAGACGTAGATGTAAATCATTTTTTCCTTAATTATCAAAATGGGAAGTGCAGCAAGCAGGTAATCGGGATTAATAAATTTGGTGCTATGCCAAAGCAGATAGCATCATATCCTAATTTCCCAGAGCCCGAAGCCTACACGGGTCATAGCTTTCGGAGAACTTCAGCAACCTTACTACCTGATTCTGGAGGTAATATTGAAACGCTGAAATGACATAGGGGCTGGGAATCTGCCTCCGTGACCGATGAGTCTTTAAACAATAAGAAAAAAAGGAATAATTTAATCACTGAATCAATTGTTGTGAATCCTTCGACTTCGGGAGAAAATTCTCACCAAAAATCAGCACCACGAGATGCATATCACATCGAGACTGGTGCTTCAGCTGAAAAATGCTCCGTTTCAGAAGGCGGAAAAAGTTCAACACGGCAAAGCTTGGAATTACCAGGAACACCTAATCAGAATCTCATTTTTAATATCACTAACTGTTCTGATTTAACTTTCAACATATTCAAAAACCAATCGTCGCATTACATTCTGCAAAATAGGTATTTTTGTATCAAAACTTAGAATGTTGTTATTATCATTAAATTCAATTTGATTTAATTGTTCTATTTTTAGATTTTTTTTGCGAAAAGATGAATTTTTAATCCCAAAGGACGAATTTTCAACAAAATACATGAATTTTCGATGAAATAGTTGAATTTCAAACTAAAAAAGATAAGTTTTCAAACAAAAGTGGAATAGCTAATCTTTAAAAAATAACTTTTCGCTACAAAGAAATAAATCTCAACCAGTTCAGTTCAACCAAAAAGACTATTTTTCAACAAAATAGTTAAATCCTCAACCATGAAGATGAATTTTTAACAAACATGACTAATTTCCTCCCCAAAAGACGAATTATCAACAAAATAAGTAAATTATTTGAGAAACAGTTAAAATTTCAACCAAAAAGACGAATTTTAAAAAAAATTGTTGAATTTTGAAGTCAGGAAGATAAATTATCTATAGCAAAGTTGAATTTTCATGAACACAATATGATTTTTAGATACAAAGATAATTTTCTACCAAATAGTTGAATTTTAAAATAATTTGGAATTATTTATTGTCATATATTTCGTCTTAATTTAATTAAAATTTTTGATTTTAAGAATTTGTTTTCGTTATGCTGAGGTCACCGCTTACCCCCCTCCACCCCTCGCAACTGTAAATATTCTTCCTTTTTCTTTCTCTTAGTACAACTTTCTCGGAAGGGTGTTGCAAAAAATAGCGTGTGATACACGTGCGCACAGGCAATTGCTGACTCGTGTGATTTCAGCATTCGCCTTCAGCTCTTCGCGCTTGTCCTCGTTTTCGCTCAGCTCCGGCTCATTCTGACAAATTTACACTCGTTGGCAATAGCCTATTTTGTGCACTTGTATCACAAATAGCTATTAAACTTCGCAAACACTCTAACAGTCGTAGAATATGTTGAAGAATGTTACATACATTTTTCAAGCAAAAATATCAATTCCCGGCAAAGATCTGGCGAGTTGAACGCAAAACGGTATTGATTTTTTTTTTCGGCGAAAAATTCTGTTTTCCTTAAATAACTAAAAAAAGAAACAACCTTGGAATTTGGTTGCCATACAAAAAAGATGAGCAATAAAATTCTCTACAAGTATGAACGGTCAACACTCAAATTTGAAGAGTTTTCAAAATTTGCTCCGCAGACAATCCTTCTCCGCGTGTTCGAGCGCTGAAGTGGTTATTGCATCCGGACCTTCAATTGTGCAATTTCGTAATTAATTATGCAGACTGAGAAGCAAACATTATCTGAAATATCTCTTTTATGTCTCAGTTTTTCTACGCATCTCCATTTTTTGATCTTTCTACGGAATTAAATACACTGGGACCTGAAATTATGGCCATCGAGCTTATGCCCTGCCGAGAATTAAGCCTCTGGATAGTTTAAGGTCATATAAAATTCACATGGCCGTTCCGGTTGACCCCTGCTGTCTTTAAAATCGATTTTGAAAATTAAATTTTTGAAACATATGGCTTTTTAGGAAGTCTATAAGCCATATGTTTCAAAAGTTTAATTTCCAAAATCGATTTTAAAGACAACACGGGTCAACCGGAATGAACATGTGAATTTTCTATGCCCTTACACTATCCAGCGGCTCAATTGTTGCCGCGGCCGCAGTTTCGGGCTGAGAGTGAAGCCCCTTGGGGTCGAGAGAGGATGTGCAATCAATCGTGAAACGCCAGGCGCGTGGGATAAAGGGGCAGTATGCAGGTAATCACGCCTGGATATTGCGCATTATTAAGAAATGGTTCAGATGGCCCTGACCGTTCACGTTCGGATTCCCTTTTCTTATGGCTGCGGCCACGACAAGCAATAACCGAAACCGGTCTTATATTAGCAGTTAAGAGTCTAGGTAAAGATTAAACTCCTTACGCTCGATTTTTGACAGTCACGTATATGACTAGCCGCAAATGTGACACGCCGCATATGTGACTAACCGCTTTTTTGCCCATTTTTTGTGGACATTATATTTTTCGAAACAGGAGTTGCCGAAATGTGACTTGACGCACATTTGCCAATTTATTTTGAGCTTTAAATTTTTCTGAATGAGAGATGCCGCAATGTGACCTGCCGCAAATGTAAGTCGCTGCCCATATGACTTGCTGCAAATGTGACTTGGCACAAATGTAACATTCCGCAAATGCGACTTGTCACAAATGTGACTATTTTATTATGACGCAAGCCTTACAATTATTCTTTGAAATTTTTTACGTATCTCGTGCATTTTGGTGTAAAATTACTTTCATAGGTAGCTTTGATGGCATCTGCGAAAGTTTTGGCTGCTATCTCCAGGGTATCCACGTCTCGAATTGACCTGGGAACGTCTGAAAGTGCACATATTAGTTCCGTGGAAAACTGATTCCAGTCCGTTCTTTTTGGATTTCTGACCCATTTAGGGCTAGTGGGTAAAACGGATTCCAACACGAGCTCTATCTGTGAGTGATCTGAGAGAGTGGGTTCTTCTACTGGTGCAGAGAGTGATGTCAATGACTTCCTCCCTGACCGAATTGCGGAACGTCGGGGTGTTCCCCGTGTTAAGAATATCCAAATCAGTGGTGATTAGATTAGATAAACGTTTATTTTTTAGCCTGCTGGCCTTAAAAAAAATTGACTTGCTTACACTTCCATTTTTTACATAATTTTCTTAAAACTAACCCTTAAAACTAACATCCTTCCACACCTTATCTCTAACGCCGCTCGCTCTTATCGCATTGCCTTCCTCGCTTCGCCTCGCCTCGCACGCATGTCCCCCTACTTTCTTGCTTTGCCTCGCATTACCAAACTCAGCCTCCGCGACTAATACCTAATACTTATCTACTATTTACAATATTTACATTTTCTTATATTTACTTCCTCCTCTATTTACAATCTTTCCTTCTCCATTCCTCTTCCTCCTTCCTTCTCTTCTTCGCCATCTTACCCAATACTCCCTTCACCCATGCTACTGCCCTTTTGTCCCCACTTTCATGCATCAATACCTCCATGCTTATCCCACTCCTTTCCACCTCCACGCACTCCTCCAACCAGTGCTCCACTCTTGCCTCCCCCTTCCCACATAGTTCACACATCCTCTTTTCCCTAGCGAGCCAGAACCTATTGAAACCCTCCATGCACCCACATCTCATCCTCGCTATAAGCTCCTGACTTCCTTTCTCTCCTTTCTCACACAAATATTGCGCTCTCGCCCTTGGCATAATCCACACATAGTTCCCATTAAACCTTGTCTCTATTATTCTCTCTTCCCCTGCTGTCTTCTCTCTCTCCATGCTGTTTTTCTTAACCAACTCATATACCTTCCTTCCTTCCTCATGCATCCTTCTCAATTCATCCATATGCAGTCCATTCGTTCTAAAATACCTTTCTCTTTCAGCCTCCATCTTACAACCCCCTCTCCTGTTCTCCTTCTCCCACCAATACTCCCTAACCAGCTTACTTCCCCCCTCTTCAAAAATTTCTCCTCATATTTACACGCTCGACTCCCCGCTAGAATCCCTACACTCGTTCTCCCCGTCTCCCTCCTGACAATATAATTAGGCGTGTTCCTTGCCAACCCCAGTGTCCACTTTACATATCTCTCCTGTATCCTATTTACCTCTTCGCTTTCCTTCCACCCCCACACCTCTACTCCATACAATAGCACACTCATCACTAGTGAGTCAAACAATTTCATTCTCCTTCCAAAATCATCTGCGAATAACTTCTTTCCCAACCCCCACACCTGCCTCATCACCACATTTGCCCTCCTCACTCTCTCTCTTTTATGTGGCCATCCAATCCGCCATTCCTCCGAAACAAGAAGCCCAGGTACACAAACTCTTTCACCGCCTGCACCGCCTTTCCCTTCCACTTCCACTCCCCTTCCTTATCCTTTCCACCTCCTTTTCTGAAAACCATAACCTTGGACTTTTCCGCATTCAGTTCTAACCTGTTCTTATCCAGGTATCTTCTCAACCTCTTCATTATTTCCTTTAAGGCCTCCTTGCTTTTTGCCAACAACACTATGTCATCTGCATACGCTAGCGACCAAATTCTAACCCATCCTATCCTGACTCCTCCTACCACTCCCGCCTCCAGCTTACTTTCCATATCCGCAATCAAAATCGCAAAAAGCGTCGGGCTAAGCGGACACCCTTGTCTTAACCCCCTATCCATCCAGAATCCCTTTGAAATCCCCTGTCCTCCTCTTACCTTATCTTTGGTTTCTTCATATATCTCCCTTACCCTCTCCATCAGACCTCTCTCCACTCCCCTCTCCTCCATCGCCTCCCACAACCTCCCCCTATCCACCGACGGAAACGCGTCTTTTAGATCCACAAAAACCGCGTACACTCTCGACCCCTTCTTCGCTAATTCTCTATCCACCACGTGCTGCAGAACGTAGATATTGTCGATAGTACTCCTACCTGCCCTAAAGCCCGCCTGCGTCTCTGGCAATATTCCTTTCCCCTCGACATCCTTCCGCAGCCTCTCCGCTACTACCATCGCGTATACTTTATACGCCGTATTCAATAGCGTAATCCCCCTATAATTTTCCTGCATATCCCTATCTCCTTTCTTATATAGAGGCACTATTAATCCTTCTCTCCACCCTCGTGGCAATCCCTCCCCCCTCCATACTTTCTTCACTACCTCCTTCAGCCTCTCCCTAACCTCTTGTGTACTAAACAGCCATGCTTCGTTCTCTAGCCAATCCAGCCCTGCTGATTTTGACCTTTTTAACTTCCTTATCTGTTTCTCTATCTCCTCGTCATTCAACTCCTCCATCTCTGCCTCCCCCGTTCTTCTACTCCCATCATCTCTCTTCCTTGAATCTGAGCCCTGAAATGATTCTTTAAAAAACTCCCTCCACTCCTCACTCCCCATCTTGTCGCTTATCCCTACTCTACGCTTCCTAAACCTATTTATTATCTTCCAGACGTCCCCTTCTGTCTTAACATTTCCTAACTCCTCCTCCAACTCTTTCTCCTTTTCCTGTTCTTTCTTCTTACACATCAATCTAAACCCCTTCCTCATTTCTACGTACTCCTCCCTTTTCGCAGTACCTTCTTTCCACTTCTTATACGTCCTCTTCACCTTTCTTTTCATCTTTTTACATTCCCTATCGCACCACGGCTTCACCATTCCTTTCTTTTTCTTTTTGAATACCTTCTTTTGCACGCACCCTTTCAGTTTCTCTTTTAAATCCTCCCATATCTCTTCCACCGTCTCTCCTTCGAAGCGTACCTTCCCTAACTGCTCCTTATATTTCTCTATCGCCTCCCTCATCCAGCTAACCCTCTCCCCCGTCGACTTTTCTTCCCCACTTTGCCTTCCGCCGTTCTCACCCCTTATCCACAACCCTAATGGCTGATGGTCTGATTCTACCCTCCCTTCTACTGCGAATCTCTCCATCTCCTACCACCCTTGCATATTCATAACTAGATAATCTATTACCGATACCCCCACCTTACCTACGTATGTGTATTCTCCCTCTTCGTCCGCAGTTGCCATACCATTTGCCACCGCCCAGCCTCTATCCTCCATCCATCCTTCGAATTCCTTTCGAAGCTCTCCCCTTCCCTGTAAAGGCCCCCTTCCCTCCCCATCCTCGCGTTAAAGTCCGCATTCAGTACCACCATACCCTCTTCTCTTTCACCTAACAGGTCTTCCACCCTTTCTTCAATTCTTTCCATCCCATCCTTATTGTACACTGTCACAAACTTACACATTACCCCTCCTATCTTTACTTTCCTCATTTGCACTCCCTCCCCCTCTTCCTCTCCGTGAGCTTCTTCCTCTAATCCATCTCTAACCCCCGTTATAATTCCCCTACTAGCCCTTCCTTTCTTCTTCACTCTGACCGCCTCCTGGAGTCTCCACCTATACCCCCTTGGCAGCTTTGGCTCTATTCTATCCCATTCCTTTCTTTCCACCGACGTCTCTACCAGTCCTACTACATCAAATTCCTGGATATACCTCCAGAACTCCTCATCCTTCTTCTTTACCCCTGCTACGTTCCAGTAAAGCACCTTCAAAACTCCTCTACCCTGCATTACCCCCGCCCCCCTACTTCCTACGAAACAAATTCCCCTGCACTTCCTTCAACACCTCTTCCTCCTCGTCCCACACCCACATTTTCTCGTCTATTTTTATATTCCGATATCCTACCTTCGCCAATCTCCCTTCACTCCTCTCCCTCCTAGCCCTGTCGTACAGTATTCTCTGTACATCCCTTTCCCTTCTCGTCAAATCGTGATCGATGAAAACTTCCTTATCCTTTATCCTATTTTTATTTCGCATTACCCCCAATTTTTCTTCCCAGCTCTCCAACTCCACAACCGCCACTTGTTTCTCCTTTCTCCCCTCCAACTTAACTTTCCCTACCCTGCCTTTATTCCACCCTATGCTCTGTAGCAGCGCTTCCACGCCCTCCCTTTCTTCCCCGCTCTTCATCTTCAACCCTCTTATCACAATATTATTTCTCCCGTCTGCCTTCTCCTTTCTCTCCATTGCCCTTATCCTTTCCCTATCCGCCCTCTCCTCCTTTTCATTCCTACGCTCTCCCACTTTCTATTCTATCATATTCCCTACCCTCTCCCAAATACCTTTAATCTCGCCCCCGTTACCCCCGTCTCCTATTTCCATTTCCGTCCTGCCCTCCACCTTCTCAAGCCTTTTTTCCGTCCTTTCTTTCCACGCCCTAATCTCCTCTTCCATCTGTTTTATTTTAACTTCTTTTTCTTTTCTTTCCCTCTCTAACCCATCCACTCTCTCTCTCTCAGCTCTTTCACCTCCTTTTCCCAATTTCTCATCTCTGATTCGCAAGTCCTCCCTCATGCCTTCCATCTGCTCCTTGGTCCCCCTTACGTCCTCCCTCAGCCCCCTGATCTCGCCTAACAACATCCCGAGAGCCTCCTTTTCCAACATCCCCTCCATTTTTTTGGGGGGTGACCTAGGTGTTATCCCGCTTTTTTTAAACGGGCTCTCGACCTCGCTTTTCTCCGGACTCTCTTGGCTGTCTCTCTTCCTTTTCAAGAGATCCTCCCCGTAACTTGCGCTTGACGCTCTCTCCGTTACCTTCTCGCTTCCTTCGTTGCCACCCTCCCGATTTCTCCCTCTCCCCGACGCACCGATCGACACCGCGCGACGCGTTGTTGGCCGTCGTGGCTTGTGGAAAATTCCCTCCCCGTCGGTTTCACTACCAGCACTGCCAGTACTTTCGCTGCCCACCTCCCGCTCTACCGCCGGTAACTGGGACCTATCTATGCAGTACCTGCCGCTACCGACAGATGTCTCTTCAAAATGTTGGCGTCTTTCGCCGCCAAATTTTCCTTTTTTTTTTCTTTTCCCTTTTTTTCAATTCCTCAGTCCCTGCAGACACCCCTTTCTCTCCCTTCGCATCCCCTAACTTTGCGAGAACCACCCTTGACCCCTCGAAAGCTCAAGACTCCTGACCACGAAGTCCCCCGATTACTTGCCAACCTAACCTCACTTTCCCTATCCAACTAAATCCCACCTCCCACCCACGCTGAAACTCACTTTTTATCTCCCCAATTCACCCCATACAACCCTACTCACCTCCTCGGCTTCCACCCTCACACTCCACTCACACCTTCCACACAAATTCCGTAAAATTCTCTCTCCACCTGTGACTAAACACGTTCTCACTTCCGCCACCAACATGCAAGTCCCAGTGGTGATTAGATATTCCAATAGGTCATTCCGTGCTGCCCCACAAAGTATGGTGGGAAGGAGCATCACATCCCAGCAGAAGAGGAATACCCCTTACCTTGCAGTATTCCACCAGTGTACGTACCTCCACTGGTGGGTTGGTATCGATGTCATAAGGAAAATAAGCCGATCGCAAAAATAGCCTCCCTATTCCTTTGAGATCCGTGGCTATCACCATCTGGTCTCTCGAACATAGTTCAACCAGCGGGACAGCTTTAAGGGGTATGGCCACAGTAGAATTTTCAAAAAATCGATTTTTTTTTTTTTTTTTTGCTTTAGCGATCCTTTAACATCATAAAAATAAGTTACTATTCGTATTTTGGCGAATTTTTTTTTTTTACATGAAAGACATGTAGAGGGCCTTTCTTGTCTACATGCACAAAAATATACTTATAGGGCAACTTCAAATGCCAGTAAAACCGTTGAAAGGACGCCGTACAGTTGTAATGTAAAACTTTAAACGCATTTTTCTCAAAACAGCTTTTTTCAAATCGGCCTGACAAATAACTTTAACAATTTTTATCCGATCGACTTCAAATTTGAACCACATCTTTATAATTGCATTTCGCAGAGAAGTACATACGGAATTTTCGATAAATTCAAAACTTTTCATTTTCTGAGCATTTTTATACGAATTTTTTCACTGAAAATTCGACTTTTAACTTCAAATGCCTGCCATTTCCGGAAAAATCAATATTTTTACATTTCCATATGTACTTCTCTAGGTATTCTTATGTAGATTACAGGAATTCTTTTTATTTTTTTATACGTTAAAAATTGTGGCTGCTAGCTGTCAGGCCGCGGAGCCCCTAAAAAAATGGTTCGAAAAGGACTTAACAGAAGTCGGCCATTTTGCTTCAAAAAAAAAAAAATATATATATATATTCTGATTCTTTGATGTTGAAGCTTTATTCACATATAATTAGTTAATTAAAAATAAATTAAGTTTTCATACAACAAAAAAATTGGTGAATATACCCATGATTTCGCTCCCGCTACTGTGACCATACCCCTTAACTCCCTTTGCCAGTATACAGGCCCTTGGTTTGGCCGCCTAGGGGCCCCTGTAACAAGAACTACCAGCCCGATAAATGCTATAAATGCCATTAATGAATTGAATGATTAAGTGATGAAATTAAATATAAATGAAGAAATGCTTGAAATTACGGTACGCTGAAGCAATCTGACTCTTGACAGTGATCTCCAAAGATTTATAGTGGCTTGTTTTAAGAAAATTTTTATTTGGTGATAGCCTGGTTTTTGACACATGTTACTTTTACAATTTTCTTAAAGATAGTAAGGGTCTTAAAATATTTAAAAAAATTTAAAAACGAATAAAACTATAATGTTACGCACTATTACAACAATTTCAAAGTTTGAAAAGGAGACAAATATATCAAAATTTAAAAATCAATGTCAGAGCCATTTAATAATTTTAGGTTAAAGAACATCAATGTAAACAAATCCTCATACCTACCGCCATAACCGTTCCATCCGGAGCTAAAACTTCCTTTTTCCAAATTATTTGATTCTTTAAAAAGTGATCATCACACACTACATGTCTAGGTTTCACAACAAAATCCTTTTTGTCACGCTTAATTGCTTGTTGCCAATGTTCAACCTCATTTTTTAGAACGGATAAAAGCACTTTTTTACTCCGTTTGAGCGGGTTGAGTCGTACCCTCAAAGACAGTTCGGTGCTATACATCAGCGTTTTCCAAGCTTTTTTCGCACTTTCTGGGGAGCTGTAGGGTTGCCACCCTCAAATTTTTTCACAATACTGGACCCCGAGAGACACTGGACGCCTTTCACTCGGACGCGGATGCTTGCTTAGCGCGACCTTCCCATTGTTAGAGAATTAGAGCCGCTTGAAGAAAATGAAAATTTGGTAAAATAATAATAAATTAAACTTTAATAGGCTGCGTTAGATTTGTTAGATTATGACAAAAACGTTAAAAAAAAGATAGAAAAAAAATCGGATAATAACTTCAAGAGTTATCGCACTTTTGTTACACTGAGAGGTCCCATTTATATATTCACAAGATTTGTAAATGTCTCCTTCATTAGTTCAGATATCAACCGATTTTCAAGAACTTTTTTTTCATTTTTTTAAAATTATGTCACGGTTTTCATTCAGCTAATTAAAATTTAATTGATCCATGTCTTTATAATTTCAGTTATTGTATGAAAGGGTTATTCGTGGCAGGTATACGAAAGCAGCCGTCTGCTCGCATCGGGGAGCCTGCCTCGGAGCCTGCCGAGCTACCGGGCCCGGGGTGGCATCCCCCTACCGAGCGGTAGGGTCTCTACCCGCGGTAGTAGTTTGGGAAACGCTGCTATACATCGATGCCCCCCATTTTAAAATAAGGCAAATAGACTATAAAGTTATGACATGGCACGAGTTTTTATATGCAAAATCGTAACAGACAACGGACAGACTAGGCGCCGCACAGGTGGAGCCAATGTTTCACGACTCGCCGCTCTTCACACAACTGAGGGCGCATCCCATGGAGGTTGATTAGTAGAATAGTGGAACAATTTTGACCAATGAGGTGCCTGCACAAGCTCTAGCAGTCACTTCATTCGTCAAAACTGCTCCACTATTCTACTAATCTACCACCATGGGACTACGCCCTGACACGCGCCTCTAATGCAAAAGCGAAAATCGTGTCACTCCCCTGGTTCAACAAATGTAATCTTTTTCCCTGCTAAGAAAAAATTCTTCAAGGCCATCAGTTATCATGATAAAGGAACCCAAAACATCAAAGTTAAAAAACACACAAGACCCAAGAATAATCAAATTTCGAAAAACCAAAATTTGTGCTGAATTTTGCTTGACAAAATGCAGTCTTTATTCCCTCTGAAAAAATTCTGTAAGACCGACAGTTGTCATATTCCAAAAACCAAAACATCTGCTGAGATGTGCTAGACTAATGCAAACTTGTTCCCTTTAACAAAATTATGTGAGCCCATCAGTTCTCAAACAAGAACCAAAATGCAAACTCAAAAATATACCAGATACACGAATAATCAAATTTCGAAAAAACAAAACTTATGCTGATTTGTGCTCGACTAATGCGCGCGTGCTGACAGGCCATGCAACGCACATGTGATGCAAGCGTGCTGACACGCGATGCAGCGCATATATGCAACTCAATTGTTGACACATATGTCTCAAACCTTGCCCTCACGACGTGCGGATAAATCTGCGCGTCGCGCCAGCATTATGCGAGCTCCATGCGGACATTTTGCTATCTGGGATTATGTCATCTTGTGTAAATTATTTAATAGTTTCTTCAACTGTTGAATATCACGAAATGAGACAATTTGTCGGCAAGACATTCGCACTATAAATTGTGCAGGATCCTTTTTTATTTGATTCACAAAATCGCTTTGTTATTTTATCAAAAACTTAATTAGGCAATCTTAGATAATCACACAGATTCAAATAATCTTGCGTATTTTTCACCTAATAATTTAATTCTAATCGATTCTGTTTCCGGCTTACTTATTTTTATAAGGAGAACCGAGATGCGGGCGCAAACGGATTACATTTTAATTTTTTTCGTGACGCTATGAAGTCTCGCATGTGGACTGTCATCTTGAATTGTGGTATCTTATCGTACCAAGTGCACATGCGTCCGTGACTTTTAAGATGCTTCAAACATAATATTTTCGCTGAATCAACGAAATCTTTCGCTTGATTTTAGTAAAATGCTCTCTTAAGTTATGTGGTAGATCCAATCAAACAATTTTTTTTCCATTCAATGAAATCTTTTTTTTTTAACAAAAAAACTATTCAACCAAAAGCTTTTATTGATTTAAACAAACAAATTTGGTCAACTCAACAAAAATGTTGGTTATTTAACCAAAATGTTTTGTGAAATTAACCCAATGCAGTCAACAAAAGAATTTTGTTAAATAAAGAACTTTTTTTGTGCAGACAAAAAATCCAGATATTATTGCAATCATCTTTAATTTTTTTCTTACTTTATGAGGCATTGTTGGTTAACAGAAGATATTAACGTTTTTTGGTATAATCTGAAAGTACTAGTTTTTCGTTTTGTGGCTTTGGGGTCCGCAAATGATGAAGAAGATTTAAATTTCGGTCGGACGTTTCGGCTTCATACATGGGCCCTCTTCAGTGATTTATTCTAGAGAGTTTAGAAACTTAGGATAGAACCTAATAAAAACGACATCTTCCAGACTAATAGTTTTTTATTTTTTTTATTTTATTCTTCTTATATATTATTATTCTAGAGAGTTGTATATTTTTGGTATAAGTTTTTGGTAGCTTTAGGTGCACGTTTCACGCTAAGACTATTTTTTGCGTGTCGATTTTTTTCTCATTTTTATAAGTAAATTATAATACAAACTTTTAACAAACGTGTTTACCTCAAAAAAGTGTCACCATTTCATCATCTATTATATATATATATATATATATATATATATGCGCGCGCGCGCGCGTGTGTGTGTGTGTGTGACGTAGGCATGATTTACGCGTTTTATCGGCGTCCTTTGAGTTGCGAAAGTAGCCTTTATACAACAAGACGAGTGGCAGCGAATGTGCATGTGCGCAGTACAGTAATGAGTCCATCATACTTGTAGGAGTATGATGGGCTCATAATCTTACCTTTGTTACATAAAGTATCCTACGCAAAAAGGAGACAAACGTCTTTTTATCCTCGCATGTTTGAAATAGACCTAGATCTGATATTTTCCAAAATATTATTATGTGCTCATTTTTTAAAAATTTTGAATTTTTTGAAAATTTTATCATCCAAATTATCTTTTGATGTTTGGAGAATACCTGGTATGGTATTTAGCCGTAGATATTCACCTTAATTGGATATTGTTAATATTTTTAATTTTTCTCGTCAAAGAACCAAAATTAGTTTTCTAAATTTTAGAAATTATTTTATGGTTGCACTTATCACTGTTAGTACCACAATACCTTGATTAAATGAAATAGGATTGAGCTATAGCTTAGAATCCCTACTTCAACAACAATAATTTTCTTTAATAGTTTTTAATAAAACTAACTATTCTTTAATTTTTATTCAGGCCAACACTCCACTTTATTATCAATACATCATTAAGGAGAATAAATGTGACAAGGTTGGAATTTTGAACAGATTACAAAGAATTAAGCACGAGCAAATTCGTGGACGGAAACCGATAATCTCGCCGAACCTGTACACTATATTTCCAACCCCAAATCTTCGCTGTACTTCCTAAAATTATTCTGATTCTCTCGTTAAGCATTATGTAGTTTAGTTCTTCAAGGAACTTTGCATTTAAGATTATAAGACGTTTTCTCAGATTCTGTTCTAATCTACACTAAATACATCTCATTCTATCATTGTTTATCCCCTGTTTTATTCTATACGTGTCTGATTTTATCAATTATTATCACATTATTATACCAGAAATACGTCTTGACAAAAAGAAAATTATATTTGCAATATATTCAGGACTTGGAAACCAATTAATAAAGACAAAAAATCCGTACCCCTATTTCAAAGTAGTCTTTACCTGCAACTAAAATAACCTTCACGTGGTAAGATTTACCCACCACATTTTTTATGGTTACGATGTCAACTTTATTGTACAAGACAGATCTTGCGCTTGAGCGCGCGTGTTTTTCTTCTGCAAAATCCATACTGTATGATTTATAGACATTTAACCAACTTTTTAATTATCTTTGAAAATGATTGCTTTGCAGTAAGAAATCAAGAAAATTAACAGTACATATAAGATTCAATTCACATTTATCCGAAACAATTTAAAGCAAGTTTTTAATCTTCTTCAACCATTGTCAATATCCGTTTGTTAACCCCAAATTCAATCCAAATAAATCCAAAGTTCACTTATTGATCCTTTCCCATTCGTGCATCAACAACAACTTCAATACGAATGAATCTAAACCCATACCGAAACCATATATAATCTTCACATTTACATCTTTTATATCCAAATGACCTCTAAAATTCAATCGAAACAAGTTTGACTGACTCCGAATCAAGTCCGAATGAATAAGTGTAAGTCCGAAGCCAATCTGAATAAATCCTACATGCATCCGAAACAAACTTTCATTTCTTCTTAATACGAGTGAATCGGAAACCAAATCGAACCCAACTTTCAATGCTTTTCAATCCGTTCGTCAACATAAAGTTCAATTTTTAATCCTTTTCAAACCTTGCGCCCAATCCGATGAATCAGACGCTCATCCAAAAAGTCTTTTTAATCTTCCTCAATATCTTTCAACATTTTCTGGAGATCTAAAAAAAATTACCAATTTTTGTCAATAATAATACAAACAGTTATTCAATATTAATATTAATTTTTTAAGTTTTTGCGTATTCTTATATTTTCACTGTTTTCAGAATATTTCAAACTTTTGATTTTTTTCCTTTTGAAATTTGAAAATCATTTTACTGGGTTAGTTTGTGGTAATCGAGGACCATCTCCTGTATAAAATACGAAAAATGTTGTCCATTTTCGCGTATCTGACCGTTTACGAGATAGTGAGACAAAAAAATTTAAATAAAAAAATCTTTTTACTGGGACCATCCCCCTTTATGGAACCATGAAAATGTTGTCAGTTTTAACGTGAATTTTACCATTTTCTAGATAAGGCAAAATTTTTATTTTGTTTTGAGTTTCGTACATTCTTTCAGCAAGTTAGTATGGGATGGCTGACGACTTTCTGCCCTTTCCTCCATGCTTAAAAAAAATAATTATGAATTTAACCTATTTTATAACTAACTCCGCGTTTTTTATTAACTCGCAGTGGGATATATGTCCGGAAATGTTTGAACATTATTTAATAAATTTGTATTACATTCTCATCAGAGAAGGTATTCGATTTGTGTGAAATTTGCCCCCGTTCACGCTGAACGTTGCATAACTCTGCTCAGTGCTTAAAGAGTAGCATTATCTTAGAGTTTAGCTAATAAATTTGTAAATGAAGTATTTGAAACACCCAGAATCTGATGCAATTCAGGTGGGGGTATCATCTGAAGAAACATTTTGGCTCACGAGAATTGGAAAGTGGAGGATGGATACAATTTCATTTTTGTACTTTTTGCCTGTGAGTTCACAGATTCTGTTTTGCATTAACTCACATAATTTTGGATTGTATTACCTAACATTCTGTACATTCCACCTTCTTGGAGTTCTCCTTTCTTACCATAACACCACGTGCACGGGTAAGAGCTTCTATGAGACTGAATACCCACAATGATGTTTGCGAGTTTTAAATCTGTTGCAATAGTCCCTTCGAAATTATTGATTTGTATTGATGGCCACAGCTGCAACACATTCTCGCATTTCTCCTGGACCTACAGAATCCTTGAAACAATTTGCAGAAACTCCTTGCTCATACTTTCGATGATACTCATGCGATTCTTCCCCTTTTCACTAGATTGGATAGACAGACATACTCTCAGAATCCCTCCTCCGCCGTCAATTCCAAACTTCAAGTTAGGGTGACATCAGATTGTCCGAGTGGAAATGACGGACATTCCTAAAAAAAAAAGAATCGGTTAGTTTGAGTTTGAAAAAAAAACGACGAACATGACATTTTACATGAATGACGGACTGACGGACATGTCCGTCAAATAACGGACGTCTGGTCACCCTACTTCAAGTGACATTCAGATAATACAATGAACAACTATTTGGACTGCTTCGGCAACCACATTAGCTTTGACATACAGGAAATCAAACTTCCTAAAACCAAAATATTCGTCAACACAATGGCTTTTGCCCGATAGACTTTTTTAAAATAAGGCACAGCAATCTTAGCATTGTTCGTAGCCACACGAATAGCTGCAGCACTTCCAAATCAGTAGTAATCTCACATTCTTTCTATTTTCTGAGCTTATTTGAGAACCACCGTGTTGCGTTTCTACTGAAATTTGCTTAAAAAGTTGTTATAATAATAAATGTATATCAAGTAGCATACAAAATCTAAATTTTTTTGATAATTCCTTTAATATAGCCATAAAAATGAGTTTCCTTTTAAGAGTTGATGCTCTGGATTATTATGGATATATTTGAGGAATTTTTCAGGCTTTTCATATCCCAATGTTACTTGATCTGTTATTATTATAGCAACACTTCGTAACGCAAATTGCAGTAGAAAAAAGATATTTTAAAAAATTTACTTTCTAACCAAATTTCACAAAACTGAGTATTTTTGAACACACTGTAATATCGAAAGTATGAGAGATATAACATTTGATTTTTTTGTAATTAATAGAAATGAAGTCCACTCTAACCCATATCCCAAATCTTTTTGTCTATAGTGCACAGAAAAAAGTCATTTCACAAAAACTAAAACTAAATTTTTTGTTAACTTCAGAAAATTATAACTTCCGAAGGATGTATCTCCTATACACTATACGAGGTAAAAATTAGTTTTTGATTAGTTTTACGGGGAATTTAATGCACCATTTTTTGAAATAAATTTGAAGTAGCATACTCTAAATGAAAACTATACTTTTTAAACTAAGAAAAACTGCCATTTTTCACACTTTTTCCAAAATTTTAATGGGTCCCAGACGACCAAATATATTTTAAGTTAGGACACTTCTTCCTGTGACAAACTACAGAGCTTGAACTACAAAAGCACCGGTTTGGAGTTGATGAACCTGAAAATGAAGAAAAAAGTTAGGTTTATTCAACAATCCATCCGACCATTTTTTTTCTTTTTGGTCTCGAAATGATCGTGAGGCATCACTGAAATTATTTCGAAAGAAAAGCGAGAGTTGGAAACCTTTTAGGTTGAACTCAATCCAACCTTCAAGATTATAAGACGTTTTCCAAGTGTCTTTTCTAATCTATTCTGAACACACCTCATTCTGTCAATTTTTATCCTCCATTTTATTCTACATGTGTCGAATTTTATCAGTTAAATAAGTAATCACGAGAGGAAACTTATTTTTGCAATATATTTAGCACTTGGAAAAAATTACTCAAGGCACAGAAAAAGGATGTGTAATCTTTACCCCGATTTCAGGATAATCCTTACCTTCAAAAATAATTAGGTTCGGGTGGTAAGATTTACGCACCACAATAGGTATGGTTACCGTGTCAAAATTATTATATCTTCTTTGGTTTTTATGCAAAAAAATCAGCCAAACTATCGTCAACTGTAATTTGGTGAATGTGAATTCTCTTTTGTTAAAATTCCTTCAGCTTCAACGATTAAATATTCATATAAATATAACGATTGAAATATTTCCAAAACGTATGTTTAAAAATAAATTTATCAATGTTGATTCTGAATAACAGTGAATAATTATCATTATTTTTGCGCAATATTTTTTATAACATTTCCGTTAACGCTCCATACTTATTTATTATAATATAAAATGGGAGGTTATTTTGAAAAGCTGAAGTCAAAATAATTATTTTCCAATATTTTTATGTTTTTTATCTGTTCTGCATATATTTTTAAAAGATTTTTTAACTTTTTTGGTATTATCATAATCGCATGTCATGTCACGCGACGTTGGTCAACGATTAGAATTAATATCCACCATAAATATTTTCCTTGATCTCATAGTTTTATAGTTACATATTCTCATGAGTTACCCTTGATTACAAAAAAATATTTTAATCACTTTGGAAATTTGTTTATTTTCGAATATCATATTGTCTAAAATAGTCCACTTTTTGGCCATCACTATAAATATAAATATAATAAATTTAAGTTAGTGAAACATAACATAATATAGAGAGTAAAATAATTTCGTTTGTTTTTGCATGGCATATTGATCAGTGTGATGCAGAGTACTTAATACACTCATGTTAAAAACAAATATTGACCCATCTCCACGAATTTATAACCGTTTGTTCTTCTTACGAAATTCCTATCATAAAATACTCTTTTTAAAAACAAAGTTAAGGCACTCTTTGAGTTTATTAGGCCGAACACAAAAAGAGTCATAAGTACATTGCTTAAGCCACAGCCTTAAGTACGATTATAAAAAATATATGAAAATCGTTATCTGTTTCCATCGCATTGAACTTACTACTATCTTGAAAGTTGAGCAACATTTTCACGGAATATGGCAGCTATTTTTAAATACAGTTAGCCAAGGCAGAGATATAACGAAATCACATACAGACGTGAAAATTTATATTTACATATAAACTTTGTATTTGATCTATGAGAAGAATATATATATATATATATATATTTATTCATGTTTTGATGAATTTTTATATAGTCAAATTAATTCCCGCTTTCAGAGGAAAGTAGGACGCAAGCATCGTTAGAGAATTTCCAATTCGAATGGAGTGACGACTGATTGGATAGCAAAAAGTTGAAATGTTAAATGCTTGATTGGCTTCCTCGATTTTATTACAAGCCACTGCAATTTATACAGGGAGTTTCCATTCAGTCGCTTGATAGCAACCACGATATTGTCGGACATTTTACAGATTCTCCGTAAATAGACCCGCAGGCTTTTAAATGTGCGTGATATAAAACGGAAATCATGCAATTATCTGAACACGAAAGCACATTTCCATGTCACGTTTAATTTTTTATTTCACTAAAAGATAATGTGAAGTGAAAAAATTTAGTAAATAATGTCATGACATTACTTATTAAGCGTTGTCATTCCAGTAAAAAATAACTAGATAACATCACAGTTTTACCCGAGTTTTTCAGTTTTCCAATGTATTAATATGGAAAAATATAGTATTAATATGGAAGCATATAGTGATATAGAAACATATTGTGATCTTTTATTGAAAGCATAAAATAACATTTTTTTCCCATAGTAGCATGAACGATATCCACGTTCTGTGTTGTACAACCCCAAAATATATAGTTTTTGTCAATTCTTGAAAAATAGATTTGCGAAACAATCAGCATAACAAATTTTTCTCAAATTATTTATAATTTCCGGAATAATGGATATTTTTAAGGGCATACAGTAATCAGTCTGTGTCACGGGTCCAATCTTTTTAAGCGAACCAACTTGTACTACTGACCACGCACTAATTTAAATCCTTAATAACACAAAGATTATTTAAGAAATATAGTGAAAAGTGAACTGCATCTACCACCCGTGCAGAAATCTTTACATGGGCGTAGTGAGGTTCTGACGAGTTCGCCCTACTTCTGGTGTCGCCTTGGTCGGGTAAACTGATATAAGCCACACATGGTTTATAATGCTTTTAAAGATGATTGCTCTACTTAGAAAACTTGTCAGGGCCTTCCCCGTTTTTTCAACAAATATCCTAGTTTATAATTTTGTAATAATTTTACAGAATAAAGACTACTTTATAAGGAAAAAGTACCTTTATTACTTTTTAATCAAAAAAAAGCTTTCTTCCAGAGTCGTTTGAAGGCTGAAGGTTCAGAAAAAGTCTATTGCCATGCGGTCCATACATATATGTTGATTGGTGAAGAAACGGATCAATCTCTCAGCACGTTATGGCACTCAATTCCTCAACGAAGAATCAAATTAATGTAACTTATTCATTCTTTATCATAAACAATTATATTCTTTCACTTTACCGAAATGAATCAATAATATATAAAGGAATTTTTACTTAAAGTGCAACTTTCTTCAAGGTAAGTTTTGTAATGCAATCTCTTAATTTATATAACCAATGTTTTAATTAAAATATTACTTTAACCGAGATATTAGTTTCATTTCAATAAACTAAAAAATATTATACAAAAATTGAGGAAAAATTACTAGGTTTGCTTAGAAGTATGTACTAGTGAGGCATCTCTAGTGAAATCCAGACTTGGGACAAACCTCGTCAAAACCCCACAAACAAAATGATTAACATAATTCGTCTCGAGGTATCATCCAATAATTTTTTAGTCGGATCAATGAGAGTGTATTTGTAAATGATTAATAAGATCCCTTTTTTGGAACTTCATCAATATCTGATTACAATTTGACATCTTTATTCAAAATATAAATACTACTCAAAGCCTTGTCAGCGCCTCCTGTAAATGACGCTAGGCACGAAAATTTCGGCACGGTTACAGTCTACTATGGCTAATAACTTTCTTTGTAATGAAATCGATCGCGTGTGTATTTCTATAGTATCTAGTTACTTAAAAACGTGAAATATAAACGCTGTATTAAAAGTTTTATTCCTTTTACCTCTATCATATTAAAATATCGTTCCACAGATCTTTTTCATATGTTTTAATATGAACATTCTTGAAGAAAACCCATTAAAATTAATTTATTTTCAGATTTAAAATATCTCATCCATGTCTACCTAAAAACGAAGTGAGAAGAAGAGTTTAAAAATAAATTCTAGATCTTCTTAGTTACCAAGAACCTCATTACGTATTAAAAAGCATTCTTGAGCATCTTGCCACAGCGATATAATGCCATTAACAAATTTAACTATGACGAATTTCGAAGTTAATTTGGAATGACCCAAATACGTGCAGGTTTTTTTTTAAATGGACGGTGTAGTGCTTTTCTGTATAGAGCTTATTTGCGTAGAATTGATATTGCCGCAGGACGTCTAATACTAAGCTTTTCCAAAACAAATGGAGGTTATAAATTATTATGAACAGTAAATTCTGGGTTTTACCACTGTTCTTCATCAAGCTGTCCTGATGACACATTGTTGTTGTCTTTCGCGTGTAGAAAATTATCGAGGCAGATTTGCGTCTAGTTATGGCATTATCTACACCGTCTACTCTAAGCTATCCCAATATTTTTTTGCACATTTCCAAAAATCTCCAGGTTGTTGCATCTAGACAGTCTTTGAAATAATTTGTACCGTCGACCATCTAAAATAGATTTTCACAAAACGGACTGACAAGCGCTAGATTAGCTCGTCCAGACTAGCGGTTGAACAAACAAAAACGTTTCACTTCTACTCAACGCCATATTAGACCGTCTTGACAGCACCACATTAACGGTCAGGACGGTCGATCCTGGCACCGAATAGTTCCCTGATAATTTGCTAGGCGGGTCATTGCAATACAATCTATCATTTTCTAATATGTAACATATATACGAGAGTAATGTTTGTATCAGAAAAACCTGGTGCGCTAGTAACTGGAATTGAGTAGGTCAGAATGTGAAAAGAAGGACGGAACGAAGTCATGTCTGCAGTTTTGATCCGGTCATAAATTCGGATATGGCTCGTTTGCTACAGATTAACATAATTTCATTGTTGCCCTCCTGCTCCAATGCCTTGTTCTCTTTCCCGCTTTGGTAGGATGGGCACGTTTCATCGACACCGAGGTCGATGGACTTGGTGGTCTGAACTTAAGCTTCATGCACCGATAAAAAAGTACGATATAATTCACTCCATACCTCTCATCGAACATTTGCCGATCTCCCCACTATTCTTAGTTTAGATTATCTTCTATATTACAAAGCAAGGGGTAACCACAATGAATTTTGATATACACTAGAACTCTTAAATTCAAAGAAGTCAAAAAAATTCATGAGAATTCAAAGAAATTCAATTTGGATTCAAAGATATTCTATGTGAATTTGAAGGGATCAAGGTTAATACAAGCCTGTTCAATGGAATTCATAATATCCCAGTGGGCACGAAATTTAAGGACGTAATTGAAACGTTCTAAAAACGTTCCTTGGACGTACAAGTCAAAATACGTTATTTGAACGTTTTAAAAACTGTCCTAAGTCAGACCAAATAATGTTCTGGAAACGTTTCATGTTCCAAATACGTCCTTAAAACGTCTCTGGAACATTGTATGTTTAAGGAACGTTATTCGGACTGACTTAGGACGTTTTTGAGCCGTTCTAATAACGTTCTTTAACGTTTGTGCCCACTGGGATTTCAAGGTGAATTAAAGAGATTTAAACAGAATTAAAATAGAATTCAAGAAAATAAAAATACTTGAGAATAATAAAAAATAGTACAAAACAATTCAACAAAATTCAAAATAATTCAAAAAAGTGAAGAAAGAATTTCAAGAAACCGAAGCATTCTAAGAATTCAATGAAATAAAAAAATTCAATTTTTTTTTAGGAATTCAAAGTATTCAAAAGTATTCGAAAGAATTTAGAGTATTGAGAAAATTTAAAAAATTCAAAGATTCTAAAAGAATTCACATAATTTAACAGAATTGAAAAGTATTCAAACGAATTTATAATAATTCAAAGAAATTAAAAGAATTCAAATTAATTCAAAAAAATCAAATAATTCAAAAAATCTAAAGAAATTCAAGTATTCAAATAATTTCAAAGCATTATAAGAGTTTAAAGAATTGAATGAGTTGAAAAAATTCAAAGAATTCAGAAGAATTTTAAATATTCAAAAGTATTCAAAAGTATTCAAAAGAATTCAAAAATATTCAAAGCAATGATAAAAAAGTATCATAAATTGACTCTAATTTTGTCTATATTAGGGCGTATCGAAAAAAAATAAATTTGTTCATCCGTAGTTCTAATAGGAATGGAAACTTTCTTTTGGTAGCCATAACCCTATCCTAAATTTTCATAGCAAAAAATGTTTTTCTGTATCCGCATCGTAGATATCAGTCTAAGAACCGTAATGGAATTTTTTCGAGTCATTTTTTCCCGAAAATTTTACCTCTGGGTCAGGACCGTAAACCGACTTGCGATAACCACGTCGCAGCGAAAAGTCATTGCAGCAGTCTGCCAGCTCAGGATTGTGTTCTGTCTGCAAATATACGTTCCGAATAATAATTATAAAAATTTCAGGTGCTACGAAATAATCAAAAATTTTATAATCTGCAGTTCGTTCTGCCCCCAGCTATAGTTCTACCGACCGCACAGAACAAAATGTTTAATTGATTTGACAATGATCACTAAAAAATGTAGCCTGAAGAAACTGACATATTTTTTTTCACTTTTTTGAACAACTTTCAGATAGTAATCCCCCCAACCCTGAAGGGGGCTACCGCGGCATAATTCAACTTCTGTGACCTATACTGTCTCCTTTATAAGAAAAATTGTAAAAGTTTTGGGATAAAATGCACTAAAGCAGGCTTTAAAGTGCACTAAAAGTGGCACACTTCTTTCTATTTGGGAGACCAAGTAATTTTTTTATGAGATCCAAGTTACAAAAAAAAAAAAGTTCAGAGCAAGTGAATTAATACCTGTATAGCAATAATACCATTGAATCATTTTTTATCCTGCCTGAACGATCTTGAACTTTAACAAAAATTTAAGTCGACTTTTTTGGTATTTTTTCGAGTTACATATATCAATTCTTTCGACAATTTGACCATAATATGTGTGGTTGCATATTACTAGGAATAATTTGATTCAATCTTATGAGACGCTTTTCTTCCCTTATGCCCTATTTTCCCACATATAACTACCCTTTTCAAAAAAAGACCAAATTTTGATTCCATATATACTTTTTTAATAGAGAGTACTATTTTTCACCAAATATACAAGTACTACAATATCAAAAAATATAACCTTATTCTCCCAAATATACTACAATAGCTGAAAAAACTTACCATCATTATTCTTACTATGCTTTTAAAAAATATAATACAGTATTTTATTAAATATACTACTATGGCCAAAAGAACTACCTCAATTATTTTACATTATGCTTTCAGAAAATGTCGTACAGTACTGTATTATGAAATATTACAATAACCAATCACATAGATTTTTTCACAGTATGTGTAAACTTTACGCATTATTTTAACTAAACTTTTGCATCATACACTGAGAAAAATGGATTATACCCGGTAGTAAAAAATATGTTACCGGATATAATCTTGGACTATTAACTATGGGACAGCGATCCAGATTATTGGAACTACAATCTATAGATATTAGTAAATAGATATTACAGGATAATATCTTGGATTATTAAACTTTATAATCTGAGATAATAAAATCTATAATCCAAGATTTTAAAATCTAATATCCATATCAGAATCCTGGTCCATTAGATAACCTCAAATCTATATAATAATTTTTGCAAAAGTATTTATAAACATATACCAAAATTTGATAGATGAGCTCGGAAGTAGGACTGAAAACAAATTTTAATTTTTTAAACACACAATAAGCAGGAAAGTGGCTATCATATAAGACTACAAAAACGAAAGTAAAGGAGGCTAAGTTTCTGTACTTGTACAAGTGGCAGTGATGTCTAATGAAAAGAAATATAAACTTACCCATTTTCAAAATCTAAATCACTTGTGATGTAGCACTAATAATAATTTTATAACTTAATTATTACTTGTTTCAATGCGAACGGATGCATATGACACGCGCCACGATGCGACGTACGATCTGAGACTACACAGACGCCTGGATATTTTAAAATCTGAGGTGTTACAAATTAATGCCTGAAGATTATAAGAATTTAACATCTAGAGATTATATTTGGTAACATCTTCATATATTAGAAAAATATTATAGATTATACGCGCTAATATACTTTTCTATACGGTGTATTATTCTTTCATTCTATTATCCAGTTCGTATAATCCATTTTTCTCAGTGTACCTTTGTTATATAAACTATCGTATGGACCAAGAAGAACATATTTTTATCGTGGCCTGTTTGCAGCACTCAGGTAAAAAACTAAGTTTGCCTCCTAGGTACACAATATACTATTTAAGACAGTTGTGAAGATACGATATGAAATAGCCATTATATATCTATGACGTAATATATATATATATATATATATATATATATATATATATATGTATAAGTATGATTCCAGTACGAGCCGTAGGCGGCTTGTGCTTGCTCTCCTATGACCCCTATACTGAAAACAAGCACTCGTTAAAGAGTCCTTCTTCTCTCCCTCGGTGCATGATGTACTAATTATTCCTCAGAATACATCATGGCAAAGAAATATTGAACAATTGTGAAAATGAAATTCAAATTATTGGACTTTCTTAATTATTTAACGTGTTAATTTCTCTTTATAGTGAAAGGAATGATATAGAGCATTAAGTATTGTCAACAAAGAACTTTCATTCGTAATAAAAACGAGTTTTGAGAAATTATTTGATGGGAGAAGCGAAAGGGCTGAAAGGGTATCGGTGTCCGAAGTTATTGGACGTACTTCAGAAACTAATAGGATCATTGCGACGGGCAGTCATGGTGCATCAGTTCATCGGGTGGCGTTTTGACGAGACTCGGATTAAAACATTCTCGCTACTTTGCGTCGTTCTTCGGTCGTCGCACCTTGTCTCGACATTTCATTTTTCTTGCTTCATAGCTCAATACGTTACAGCACAATAATTTCGTAAATAATGTCAGTGGCATCATGTCTTTTTGAAACTTTCAAGGAAAATTAACCTGACACTTGACCTTTGACCTGCGATGCCTAATCCCCGAATAATGAATTTTGAACCATGTCTATGACCCCTCACCCTTGACTCGTGTATTTTAAGCGTTGATGTTTGACCTTAGACTTCTGAGTTTTCACCGGTGAACCTTCAACTGAAAGAAATGGTTTAGCTGTCCCAACTAGAAGTTTAGCTGGATTTCGTCTTCTATGAAAATATAGCTGTGTTACCTAAATTTCTTGCTGCGTTACCTAAATATCTAGCTGTTTTAGCTAATTTTGCCATCTATATATTATCTAGCTAATGTATCTGGATAATTTCTAGATGGCACAAGTTAGCTAAAACAGTTAAATATTTAGGTAACAAAGCTAGAAATTTAGGTAATACAGCTATATTTTCTTAGAAGACGAAATCCAGCTAAACGTCTAGCTGGAACAGCTAAACCATTTTTTTCAGTATAACGTGCGATTCCTGACCCATCGTAACTTAGTTTTTATACGATTCACAATTTCCTTTTTTTAAATTTAGGATATTTCCATTTTTAAGAGATCTACGGCCAACGTAGAGATCTTATGCCAATGGCAATACCACGCTAAAAAAAACCAGTTCACGTCAGATCGCTGAAGTTAAGCAGCGTTGGGCGCGGTTAGTACTTGGATGGGTGACCATTCGAGAACAATGTGTGCTGTTGGCCCGTCGTGAGTGTGGTGAGCCCACACTTTTAGTTATTTACTACAAGAAACTATCCACCTAGAAACACTACCCGAATCGGGTAGTGTCACGCCTACCCTGAAATGGAAATGGCTTAATGGTATACTTACTTACGGAGCATAATTTTTTTAATTTGGTTTTGTTTATATTCATTTATTTATTACAAAGTGCAGCAAAAAGAGAAATTTTGCAATTTTTTTTCTTTCACTCTTCAGGAGCAACTGCTAAATATTACGAAACGTCTTAAATCCCAGTAGAAGTACTCGCAGAGTACAAACGATTTGAATAATAATTCAATTAACTGTTATAAACAATGTATATGAACAAATACTTCAGTGTATCAGTATGTTGTAGAAAAATGATTTTATACAAACATTGTTATCATTTATTATTGGAATGGGATTTGGTCTCGACAACTTTACCTAAATTGTAGATTTATAAACACTTTAAAAAAATGTAAACAATTTCTTACTCTATCAAAGCTTGTACGCAGGTCAATAAACATAGCAGAGAAGTTAATATTGAAATAGGGGGACTAGATCAAAATAAACAATCTGTTCAAATTTTTGAGTTACGGAAAAACTAATGGATTATGTTTGGCAGTAAAGAGTTAGAAAATTTTTGTTTTTTCAATGATTTGTATTGAGTAAATAAATAAACATAAAACAAAATTCAAGGTTTTCACTTCACAGATCTCGTGAAATTTTAATCATCTTCAATTACGCGCCGTTCAATAAACACGTCACACTGCCAGGTGAGTGGGGGTGAACAGTTGTTGTTACGATTTGTGAAGTGGGAGGGGGTGTGGTTCACGCAGAATATGTCATCTCACATCGAAAATATAAATATGAATACTTGAAATGCTTGAAAAAATGAAATTTAGTGATTTTATTTTACAAGTCTCATTTTTTCGCTTAAATGCAAACTGAGTTAATAGAATTCAATAAGAACATCCAATATTATTTTCAGCTGAAAGTTGATTCCTTTTAATTAAAAAGTCTATCATTGAATTTGTAGTTCAGAATTCATTTATTTTGGTTAAAAATTCAACAACTTGGCTGAAAGTTGAACTACTTTCTTAAAAATTAATTATATTGGTAAAAGATTGAACTATTTCATTGAACATTCATTTCTCTGTTTTTGTTGAAACTTACATAATTTTTTCTTAGCTGAAAATTTAACTACTCTATTTTTGGCTGAAAAGTGATCGCTTTTAGTTGAAAATTCAACTAGTACATTTTTATTGGGAATTAATTTTTTTGTTGAAAATTCAACTACTTGATTGAAAGCTGTACTACTTTGTTGAAAATTGATCTCATTAGTTCCATCTCTTTTTTCTTGAAAATTTATTTTTTTTAATTCTCATTCAATGAAAAGGTATTGGTTTTATGTAAAATTTGACATACTCGGTTCTCATCCAATCTCCACGTTTTGAGACTTCCTGAGTCAGAAAAAAAGATTTTTCAGAACGCAATCATAAAAATGGCGTGTTTTCATGCCTCCATAGCCAAACGCAAAAGTACGATTTTTGAGCGGTGTGTGGCGGTGCGTTGGATGAGTTACAGAATAGGGTTCAGTAAGCACAGCGTGACGTAGAGTTCAAAAAAGAGCTTTGTTTGAGCGTGCTCCGTGTATTTTCGTAACGCTAGAGAGAGACCGTGGATGACAAAGATAGAAAGAGAATTCATAGCGGATTGGTGAGTCGATGTTTCTAACGAAGAGTATAGCGTGTTCCTATCGCCTCGCACATTATACTTTGTTGTCTCATTCACGCTCGTTAGAACAAAAATGCAGTAGAGCTCATGCGTACCTTCACCGACTCAAAACGTGATTTTGCATTTTTCCATGGAGACAATGAAATCACGCCATTTATGATTTTGTTCTGAAAAGTATCGTTCGTGATTCCTGTGGACTGACGGCTTTTCTTTTTGAAACTCGCGCCATGTTTTTGTAACTCGTCCCCGGCTCGGGCGCCTACGGCGCCCTTAGATACGACTCGTTACAAAAACATTCCGCATGTTTCAAAAAGGCCGTCAGTCCACACTAGTCCAGAAAGGTACTATTATGAAGGTCTGTCTTTCTATCTGTAGTCTGTCCATAGACTGTAGGCACGATAACTTTCGAAAAACTGATCAGATTGGATTGAGCTTTAGCACACGTTTTTAAGGCGTAAAAAGAAAGAACAAGTTCGTTAAACAGCCATTGTCGACCAATGGTTCTGGTTTTATCCATCGAAAATGTTTTAAAAAAATAAAAAATTCCATTTTCCACCAAAACTGTACGAGATGTGAGAAAAATGTTGTAGAGTAAAATTTTTTCGATTAAAAAGATGAACAAATTTTGTTGAAACCTTTTTTTGATAAGTTACATATTTTTCGTTTTAATCGGGAAAAATGCTATTGAAAAAAATCCATTTTTCGGCAAAACTATACAAGATACGAAAAAAATGTTGATGAGCTAAATTGTTCATATTAAAGAGATAAACAAATTTTTTTTATACTATTTTTTGATGAGTCACATATTTTTCGTTTTTTTCGTAAAAATGCTACTAAAAATAAAAAATTCAATTTTTCGGCAAAACTATACAAGATATGAAAAAATGTTACCAAGCAAAATTATTTATATTAAAAAGATGATCAAATTTTTTGATACTATTTTTTGCTAAGTTACATATTTTTCGTTGTATATGTGAAAAATACTATTAAAAATAAAAAATTCCATTTTTCGGAAAAACTATACGAGATAAAAAAATGGTCATAAGCAAAATCGTTCATATTAAAAAAATGAAAAAATTCCGATAATACTTTTTTTTTTAAATATAGTTGTCTATGAATAAAATAAACACTGACCAGAAACGGAATTTTCGATTGTTTGGTAGCATTTTCACTAAGTTAAACCAAAACCTTTCTTAAGCAATCAGCCAGTTTCCTTTGGACTTTGAAAACGTATGCAGGTATTTCAATGAGAATGTGTTCCTTAAGGCCGGTAGAGCCTTGAGTAAATAAACTTCCTTTTTAATCTAAAAACCGAAAAAAGCCGAACGCGAAGCGCGAGGAAAAAAGTATCCGAGCGCATAGCGCGAGGTACATGCATTAGCGAGCGCTTTTTGGCTTGGAAATTCAAGTTTTTGGTTAAAAATTCTTATTTTTCTGTTGAAAATTGTATTATGATTGTACACTCTAAGAAAAAGTCTATTAACAGTAAAATTACGTTCCTTTCAGAGTGCGGCCTTTGAAATTAAGCTGATTTCTTTTGTCCGTCAATAGAATTGTTTCACTGTTCAAAGACTTATCCGTTAAATGCAAAACGGAAGTAGTTTTACTGATGAACGATTTCTTTTGACTTTGAAACCAATTCCTCTAACTATTAAATAGTGATGCCGCCGAGCGATATTTTTCGATACTGAGACGATACCGATACGATACTCACCTCCCAGTCTCGGATTTGTATCGCTCGGTTTTGTATCGTATCGGAAAAATATCGAAAACTTCCGTCTCGTATCGGTATCGTATCGGAATTCCGAGACAAAATGTCCAGATGGGATTTTCCTCGTTCAAAATAGAAGAGAGAGTAGGGCTGGTCGTGTGGCCGGCCGCAGGTACCGGAAAAAGAAACTGTGAGGAGCTTATCCCTTTGGGACTAGGCCTTGAAAGAAAAGAATTATATATTCCAGAAATCTAAACTCTACAATTCTACAGTTTTCACTGCCGAAGAAATTCTAAAGCACTCAGAGAGATCTGTTTGATTTAAACAAACTCAAACTTATTTCAATTCAATTTTTAAATTAAATCTTCTACATGGACAGATAAAAGTTGGTTAACTTTAAACGAAATTTTTTATTTAAATAATTCCTCTTACTTTTTATTTGTTGATAGAGAGGCGCAAATATATCAACTTCTATTTTACGTGAATCTACAATCATTTGACCTAATAATACTACTAATCGTATTTCATATACTTTTTATTTTGCCGAACTACCTTGCGAAGTACCGTTTGATTTCTGATCCATTGATTGTTTGGAAAGAAATTATTATTATGAATGATAATAATAATTTCTCTAAAAAATATTAGTAAATTAGCTTATTTATTTATCTTATAATTGGTGGAAGCTTAAGAGTTATTTTGAAGTTTTAAAATGATTCAAGAATAATTTAAAACTTAAAAAGATTTCAATTAAATTTAAACAAAAAGTAAATTTTTGAAGATAGCGAACAAAACATTTAGAAGCTTTTCAAGCGTTTCGAAAGGTTTCAAGAAAATGAAAAATTTCTTTTGTTTCCTAGAAAAATTTTAAATAATCATAATTTTTTTTAATTAATTCGGAATAAAGAATTTTTTGAACATTTCAGAAGTCTTGCAAACTCGGCACAAGAAGAATCTGGAATTATTTAAGGCAATATTTTTGATTTTGCAGATTTTTTGTTTAGTTTCAGCAGAATTTTGAAATTTTTTAAAAGATATTTAGAATGTTTCGAAGTTTTGAAAAAATTTAAAGATTATTTATAATTTGAAGAGAATGAAAAAAATTTTTAATCAAATGTGGATTTTTGAACATTTCCAAAAAAGTAGGAAAACTTAAAATGATTTTTTATTTTGACTAATTAATTATTAAAGAAAATTCAAAAAGATGAAGAAGATTTCTAAAAATGTTGAAAAAAATGTGGAAGATTTAAAGGCAATTTTTGTAATTTTGAAAGTTTCTCCAAATTTTTTAGAAAAATTCAAGTCCTTTCAACAGACTTATAGGAATTTCAAACAAAAAGCATATTTTTAAAGATAGTGAACAAAACATGTAGAAGCTTTTCACGTGTTTTGAAAGATTTCAAGAGAATGAAAAAGTTGCTTAAGTTCCTAGCAAAATTTAAAATGATTCTCTTTTTTAAATTAGTTTGAAGAGAATATTTAAAATGACTTTAAAATAATTAAAAACATTCACAAACTTGTCACAAAAAAAATCTGGAAAATTTTAAGGTAATGTTTTTGATTTTTCAGATTTTTTTTTTTCATTTCAGGAAAAATTCGAATTATTTTAAAAGATATTTAGAATGTTTCGACGTTTTAAAAATATTTTCAAGGCCAATCAATTGTTTAAAATAATAAAAAAAGTTTTAAAAGGAATTAAAAAATGTGGAAGATTTGTGGAAAGGTGGAAGTACAATTTTTGTAATTTTTAAAGTTTTTCACAATTCGTTAGAAAAATTCAAGAGGAATTTTAGAATTTTTAAACAAATAAAAAATATTCTCAAACCAGAAAACTTTTCTGAAAATATATCAAATATTTCCTAATTTCTTCCAAACTTCTAAAAGTCCTGAAGTTTGAAAGTTCAAACTGACGCCAATTATTATTCCTCAGATTTTGTAACATCCTATAAAATAACGAAATTTTCTTTACAATTCATTTTCGACATATCTGAAATCTTCAGATATTTTTTTTTTAATTTTCTGCAAAATCGTAGAAAAATTATATTTACACTTTAAAATCCAAATCATAATACTGATTATCCTGGTTCTCATATCTCAGAATCTCTTTCTTAGCTAGAATGTGAGTGTTCAAAAAATTTTAACAAATAAATTGTTATTCGAATTGTGTATTCTGTATGAAACATTATTTTTCCCACAAATTGAAAAACTTCCTCTTTTCTGAAAGTGATAAGTCCTTTCTTTAATAAATACGTTTTTCCCATTACTATATTGTTCCATTTTATTTTAATATGTATAACAGGTTATTATTAGAAGATATATTTTAGTTGTAATCTCATATAACTTCACTTCCTTTTAAATTTTTAAATTAGCTTATATTAATATTATCTTCACAATTATTGAAAAATATGTAGATAAATTTATTCAGAAAATTGTGAATGTTCTAATTATCAAACTAAAAATAAGAAATTGACATTTTACAGAAAAGATCAATAAAAGCTTTACATCGAAACTTACTTATAATTCACTCTTTTAGAAAAGCATAGCTTAAAAGTAGCAGCACAATACTGGGTAACCACTATTTTTATCAAAAAAGGGTTTATTGCATAAAAAATCCATGCAAAATGAATTACATATTGTGGTAAAAGGATTGTTTTGAAATATAATTTCATTATCATTCGCAATTTTTAATAAGATTTTAGTTTATCGATATTTCTTCAAATTATTATAATTCAGTCACAAAATAAATCATATATATTTTCTTATTTTTTAGGATTTTTAGCAAAAAAAATGTCATACTGTGATATCACGATCTTCAACTTTGATTTTATCGGAAAAAAAAATATTTTTTTGGAGAAAACTTTTTTGTTATTATCATTCAGCCTATACCCATATTTCGGGAATAAGTTTTTATTTTTGTACAAAATTCAAAATTCCATTTTGAATCGCTATTCAAAGCCGATTTTGAAAACCCATGACATTTTAATCTCCAAATTGTCGGTCGTTTTTCTCGGAATTAGCTATAAGTACTTGATATTAAACTTCATTTACCCGTATGCACAAGGTTCATATCTCGGGAGCATTTTTCCCCTTTTTTTTAACTCAGACATTAAATTTTGTATTGCAATCTGCAATTGTTTTTATTTTTAATGTATTTAAAATTTTGTTGTTGAAAAATTCGAATAATTTAAAACAATATTCAAAAGGCTTAGAAGTTTTGAAAAGGTTCAAAAAAAGATTTTAATTTAGAGATATGAAAAAATTTCGAGAAAGAATGCAGATTTTTGAAAATTTTGAAAAATAAGGTTTTTAAACATTTTGAAAGGTTTTTAGAGAATAAAAAAACGTTCTCTAGATTACTGGGAAAACTTTGAATGATTTATTTGGAAAGGTTAATTTCTAAGACAATATTTAAACAGATTTCAAAAGATTTCCAAACTTGTTGTCAAAATCTAGAAGATTTTAAGGCATTTGTTCATCTTTTAATTTTCTTTTTTGTGAAAAATTCGTATAATTTAAAAAGATATTTAGATGCAAGGCAATCATCAAGGCATTTTTATAATTTTGCAGAATTTTTTATAAATTTTACAAAAAATTCCTGTCAATTCAAAAGATATTTAGGAATTTAAAAAGTTTTGAAGATATTGAAAATATTTTAGAACTTGAAAAGATTTCCGAAAATTTATCAAATATTTTTAAATTTCTTTCAAACTTCTAAAAGACCTAAATATCTTTTAAACTAACTCGAATTTTCCCTAATGTTCTCTATAATCCTGTAAAATAAAAAAATGTCTAGATTCTTTTTCGTCACATCTGCATTATGGAAAAATGTTGTTGAATTTTTTCAAGATTCTTGGGAAAATTTCAAATGATTTCGTATTTTGAAAAATTAATTCTAAGAGTAAATTTAAAAAGATTTAAAAGCATTTTCTAAAATTTCGAAACAGAATAAAGAAGATTTTAAAGAAAATGTTTGCCGGTTTGCACCTTCACATATTCCGTTCTTGTAATTTTGAAAGTTTTTCCAATTTTTTTGAGAAAAATTCGATTTTGTTTAAAAAACATGTAGGAATTTTAGAAGTTTCAAAGCTTGAGAATTTAAAAGATAATGTGCTTGAAGTTTTTAACGTTCAAATGAACATTTTTTATTAATTGCTTTATAATCTAGAAACAGTGCAAAAATATAATCGTTCATTGCATTGAAAATAATTCAATTATAAAAGAAACTTATAATGCATTTTTTTATCTGAAGTTGAAAAATATTTCTAGATATAATAGAATTGGAAAAATACGAGGGAAAATATATTTCGTTCATTTGAAGGTTCAGAACTTTAAATTACAAGAAAAGGTTCATTGGTACTCAGGTAGTTGAAACTTGTCGCCGTTCCCCTTCTACTGTTGTTCCGTAGGAAACCGCCATCTGGCTGTCCAGTCTCAAAATCCCGAGACGATCCGAGCGATATATCGGTTCTCCGATACCAAAACGATACGAGACAAAACCGAGACTGGAGTCTCAGAAACCGATACCGATACGAGAAAAAACCGAGATTTTTCGATACGATATCGAGACAGTCTCGTATCGAACGGCATCACTACTATTAAAGGATTTCATTTGTTGGCTAGTAGAGAAAGTGCGCCTGCGCATGAGTGAATATCGTTTAGCACCCAATGTGCGCAAGTAAAGTCCACTGCACGATTTATGTATTAATTGTGAAAGTGGGTGAAAAAACGTGCCAAATAATGTTGAAATGGATTTCTGGAAAAAGTTGGAAATCCCAGATTGTGACGGGAACACTTTGGAAGGTACGTGTACTGAAAAAACAAATTTTTGATTCGCATAACCTCGCTTTTCATTGCTTTTCACGCTTTTGACAATCGAAGTACAGTAAAGTCTCATTTATTACAAGTCCCCCCTATTTTAAGACCCCACCCCCCTACTTCAATTCACCCGTACACGGTTATTTCAAATTGCGCAGTTCTGTCAACTCCCACTACGGTCCCTGTACACTCTCCCGAAGAGCGCCCTCGTTGGTTCAAATTGAGTATTTTAGGATGACGCCATGGGAATGCAGACTTTTTCGAGAAAATATTCTAAACGTAAAAGTCATAAATGTACAAAGAGTATTATTTCTGAAGTGCAGAATGTATTTTCTTAGTCATGTTCCATTCTTTTGTCGATTGAAGACCTTTCAGTTCCACTAAATAAAATAAAATATCCTAAATTTCAGGTTGGTGGCACCTCAAATTAGTAACCTCAAATTTCGGATTAACATTCACCAAAGCTTGGCTCTTCTACATTTCTTGCACGTAATATCATGCAATAAGTTCTCTTTCAACGTTCAAATTATTCTTTCTTTGGTCCGACAATAGATTTCACTTCAAGATCAAAGGAAATCCTTTCACAGATAAAGGATAGCATTTGAAACGACAATCCTTTAACTGTGAAAGCATTTCCTCTCATGCCAATTTTAGAGTGTAGAAATATTAACTACTTGGTTTAAAATTAATCTGCTTTGGTTAACGATCCAACTGTTTTGTTGAGAATGCTTCATTTTTGGTTCAATCCAATTGTCTTTTCTTCAAAATTAAAATCTTCCTTTGGTTAAAATATCAAATATTATATTTTTCGTTGACAATTAATCTTCTTTGATTGATTAAAAATTCAACTGTATTCTGAAAAATATGTATTTTTGTCTTAAAAGTTCAACTATTTGGTTGAAAATTCATCTTTATAGGTCGAAAATACAACTATATAGTTGAAAATTCAACTATTTTATAAAAAAAGTCATCTGATTTGTTCGAAAATTCAACTGCTTCGTTGAAAATTCGTTATGTTGGATTGAGAATTCATTTTTTTTTAAATCGAAAATTCGTCTCTGAAAGCTGTAATTTCAACCATTTGGTTTAAATTTCATCTATTTTGCTTGAAACTTCAACTATTCGCTTGTCAATCCAACTGTTTGGTGTAAAAGAAATTTGTTTGTTTGTTGTAAATTAAACTATTTGTTAAAGAATCATCTTTCTTGGTTGAAAATGATCTTTTCCGGTTTAAAAGTCAACTGTCTCTGTCGTTCTAACCCGGAAACTCAACTCTTTCATTGAAAATTCATCTCTTTTGGTAGAAAATTAATCTTTTTTGTTTGAAAATTCATTAATTTGGCTGAAAATACAATATATTTTGAATTTGAATTTAGTTTGTTGACGGCTAACGCTAAAGCTAATATTATATTATATAATATTATAATTACCATATAATAGTAAATATGAGTAGTAGTATAAGTTTAGTGACATTAATAGATTTTAATTTATCTCTTTGTGGAGATCACTTAAACAAAACAAAAAATTGCTTTATGACATAGAAAAATATTTAATTATCAAAAAATCGTTTGATGATTGATTAAAGATGTCGACATTGTAGGATATATTGTTTATCTTATTATAATTACAAGAGATTTCGGGTAGAGTTGTATGTGAGCCATATTCTGTTCTACGAAATGGAATTTCGAACAAGCCAGGATTCGTATTCCTTGAATCCCTCAAAGGGTTTGGCTTTAAATATTATTCGTTTCGTCTTGAATTCAATATACAATAGTACCTATATATACAATTATTTTATTTAAAAGAATATATTTTCCTATTATTCCCCTATTTTAGTGAAAAAAACGCTATTTTCCCTATTTTGAAAGAATTTTTGGCTGTGAAGTCTGTTAGAATATTATGATTGTACATATGTTCTGTATTTTACTTTAGGCGTTTACCAAATGACGTCACTTTCGGGCGTTTAAGCTTTGTGTGGTGATCTGTGATGAAGAAGCGGAGAGGTGGAAAAAGTGTTAAAAACAGCGTGATGTAGTTTTTCAACGGCCTATTAAAAAAATTTTTATCAAATGAGAAATAAAGCCTGTAGACTTTTTTGAACAGTAAATTTTATTTTTTGACTACTGTCGAGTAATTGCTGACTTATTTAACAGATTTCTTTAGTCCGGCGAAGAACATGAAGAGAAATTTGAAGTTACAGCCACTTTAAATCTCACATTTCGAATAACGATAATTTATCTATACATTTAAATTTGCAATGATCATATTTGTCTTACGTTAACATTACCATTACTTTCTCTAAGAATTTTTAGCCGTTAAGTATGTTTTCCTATAGAATAATGTCCTCAGGTTAAGGAAACATGTATTGCCGTGATTGCAGTGCTAATATTGTCGCAATAAGACCGAAGTTGACGGTGTGCTTTGTAGCCAAAGAGCTCTGTCTTTGATTGATTTGTGACACATCTCTTATCCATTCCGTCAGTTCCGGTATATTCGTGTAAGCAGTGGGATATTCATAGCCACAGGAATCACTCCACGATGCTATACCTTGAAAAAATGAATAATCGAATTATTTTGTTCTATCATGACCCTCTTTAATTGTTAAGATCAGGATATAAAAAAATGTCCCTGTTAAATAAAATATATCTCAATATTAAACATACATATATATTATGATTACGATAAACTTACCAAAGAGAGTTCCATTTTCTGCGGCTGCAGAACCTGTATCTCCCACACAAGGACCATAGCCGTTTCTAAAAATGCAGAAAATTTCATCCGGAATTGAATCCTTTCCATACGTAGTCTCACACATTTTCGTACTAATTTTTGTTACTTGGGTTTTACGAAGTCCATCTGATACACTTTGTGCTTGCTAAAAAGTAGTACAATTTTTAAACTAATTTTTGAAATGTAAAATGTCTAATTCATTTTTCAGTTGGGAAAAGCTGATAAATGTTTTGATTACCAGAAAAAAAATATAACTAATTTTTGAAATGTAGAATTTCGAATACATTTTCCAATTGATGAAAACTAATAAATATTTTAATTACAAGGAAAAAAACAAATTTTCTTCTTATTTACCTGTACTGAACCCCATCCAGCAATATTGAGTTGAATATCATCGTCAATAACTGTGCCTGGTTTTGGCAGTTCGATCGCCTGCACCCTGTCGCTGAAAGTTACGCGAGCAGACAACTGGAATTAGATGAATACAGAATTTGCATTACGAAAGACCTGAGGAGCACATTACGTTCAATTTATAAGGCGACCAATTCCATTACGAGGGATCGATTTACTGACATAAAACTTTCTAGAAATTATCCAGCTAGAGAGTCGGGCGTTCTGCCAATTGGATTGTAGCTTTCATACCATAAATGATATTTTACATGATTCTGGGAATTATAAACCATTTCATTTTCTGAAGCAATTTTTTTTAAAGATAAATTATCCGAAAAAGGTGCCTTTAAGTCTAAGAATGTAAAAATATCAGCGGATAGGAATAAAAATCTAATTTAAATCAAATTTTAGCGCAAATAGTAATAAATTAAATATATGATATAATCTACGATTACTTTATTCTGTCCAAAAAAGAAAAACAGATTTAAGCTCCTGCGTTTCGATTTTTTCGAAATTTTTTTAATTTGAGATATTTTTATTTCATAGCCACTGAAATGATTTTCAGGCAAAGACATCGGGATTCGGAAGGGCCCCAGCTAGTTTTCCTTCTTTCTGATCAGATGCTGATTGAAAAAATAGAGGGGGCCAGGCTAGTTCTGTAACGCTGTTTTAGCCGGGCTCTATCTAGAACTTATAACGAGGTCCTAACGAAAATTCCCTTTGACTGCCCGTCTAGACCCCCTGTACATTTATATACATATTAATCTTGGATATATAATTTTAGATGTTTTGGTTTGTATTTTAGACCTCATAAAATATATTTTTTTGTTTAGTTTTGGCCTGTTTGGTTTTGATTTTTTGCATATATATGTATTTAAAAAATGTGAATATTCAACATTTGCGCTCTATTTCAACAATTGACTATCACATAATAAAAACAATTTTTTGTTTATTTCAAACAAAATAACATTATGGTGAGAGGTGAAAAAATGAATTATTTAAACTTTTTTGGTTATATTCACACACCCTATTTAGTATACATATCAAACAGAATTTATCAAAACTATTACTTAAAGTTCATTCAATAAAAATTCCGATGGTGTTATTTTCAATAAAAATACATACGTATTTATAAGTGTTAAACAGTCGGATGCTTTAGATGAAACCAATTTTAGTTTGCTGTCAAGTTCTGTTGGGGTAGCCATTTGCGTGTTTACTAAAGTATAATTTAGTAAATCCAAACGTCTGAAGATGGCACTGTATTGTATATAATGCAGTGCTATCTTCAGAAAGTTCATCCGGGTTATGCTGACTAAGGCCCAACTAGATCGTGAATAAAACTCTTCGGTCCTTTTATCTAGTCTAATGAGATTCTGCCCACTGCCCTAATTGCAATGGAGATAAATGGGGTGATTCCTGTACTAATAGCTGTTCAATATTCAAGTAGAAACGTTTGCAATAAGCAGAATCAAAATTTGAAAGATTTGGAATGATATTTGAAAAATTGTTCACTTTTCAAATGGAAACGTTTAAGAGTAAGTGTTATGTTAGGAACCTGCAAAATTAAGAAGTTCCAATTAAAACCTGCAAAATGGAACAATTGTGAATTTGCGACAATAAAATTAGAAATATCAAATTGAAATATTGAAGATTAACAATTCTACTATTTCATAACTTGAAATTCAAGATCTGAAAAATTGAAAAATTCGAAATTTCACTGTAGGCTTTTAAATTTTTAGCTTTTTGACTTAACCAAGGAAAGAGTATGAAATTGATTTTTCGAATTCACATGTCTCAAAAATGAAAATATGTTAGAAACACGCATTCAAAATTAAATTATGTTTATCTTTTGAATTGTCCATAATAAACAATTTTTAATTTAAAGGTCTTCAAAATTGTGCAAGAAATAAGATCTACTAAAGTATTCTAAATTTCACTACATATGTATGGACAATACACGGAAAGAATAAGTTTGGGAAACTTTACTTGACTACCTATGACTTAAGGATTCGCCACAGCTTTCTAAAAATTTGGTATAATGTTTATTACAAGAATCAAGACAATACTCGAAATAATGAAAAGAGTCCGCGGATTATTCCATGATTATCGAAATAGTAAAAAGATATTGCGAGTCATGGAATATTTCACGGATTCCTTCCATTATTTCGAGAATTGTCTTGAACTTTGTGATAAGCGTAATACGCAATTTTGAGAAATTTTTGGAATACCCTGAAGTCCTAGAAAGTCAAGTAAAGTTTCGAGAACTTATTTTTTCCGCGTACGTCGTTACTTATACTTTTTATAAAAACGATAATAATGATGATAATGATTGAAGCGCAATGAAAGACAAATTATTGTATTTTTCAATCCCCTAATAACGTTATATTATTAAATTAATGTGCTGTGTTACTTTGATTAGAGCAATATCGAAGCCTTGTCGAGCGTCGACAAACTTGGGATGCACGAAAATTTCTGCTGGTTTATACACCTCACCATCCTTGTAATAAGTCGTTGATCCCGCTCTGATTTGGAAATCCTCAACACTTTTCCTTAAAAAATGTATATTCAGAACGAATTTTCGTACAAAATTGGTAAAGTATTGGGAAATATCCAAGAAAACAAGTTTTTCATTTATCACGTATAAATATCTCAATAATAAAATACATATAATCTATTTTAAAATTAGCAATTTTGTATACAATCTTTTACTGGGGAGAAGAACAACCAAAGAAAGCGTGAGCCAAACTAGGAACATGTAAAAAACTTGTTCACTTTGGGTGAATAACCCCAAATATCTTAAGATTGTTTAATACTGAAAATTTAATTGTGAATAATAATTACGACTTAATGCACTGGGCAGATGTGACGATCCAAAATTGATCGATAATGTTGCCACAGCAAAAGTGTTCAACGGTATGATTGAAAAAGGTCCCATTTTTCTGAAGAGACACCTATTGCAGTAGAATGCGTAAAAATGTAAATAGTCACGGCAAAACACAAAAAAAAATTCTCACATTTTTAATTGTTCACTCACCAAAAATGGAAACTCTTCTACTGTCGTAGGTTCACCATTAATTATTTTCAATGATGAAAGTTTTAAATGAGGTATTTCATCTGCGAATAGGAAAATTTCAGTAAAATGAGAAGTGGATAAAGAGTAAATAATAAACTATTAAGGGAGAACAGGACTTTAGTGTCCTGAAAAAAACGAATGAGGATTAATACTAGAGCCCTATTCCCAACTAAATCATGAATTAAAAATAATGATCCCCGTGAGCCAGATGTAATATATTTTCTGTTATTTTTCAAAATTTTAGTAAGTATCTTCTTTAGTTTATAAAAACGACATAGGAAAATAATACATGGCAAAGGTAGAATTTCTGATGCCATAGTTTTCTATTTCTACTTGAAGTGATTTTTAAATTAGAAAACACACTTGATTTTACTATCGAATATCCACAGACGAATAAAAAACTAATCACAACCACTTGTCGCTTCATTTTAACGAAACACTTCTGAGCTTCAATTCCCCTTGGAACGTTGTTTATAAAGCGGATGTACCATTATCTTGATATCGACAAATTACCGGATATTTCCTTTCTTACCGGGAAATCATAAATAACTTTTGTTTCACTTTCGTTCAGAAATTTTTCCGGTATTGATAAAAAGGTAATATTCATAGAAATAAGCTGAATGCAAAGTAATGTGTGTAGTAAATTGCAACGCATATGTGATGGAATAGCTTTCATA
>CAKNYM010049771.1:134316-151973 GCA_932195095.1 Andricus curvator
TATATATATATATATATATATATATATATAATATAATACAATGGCGCCGAAAGTACAAATATTTTCCTTTATGCAAAAATATAAGAGTAATTTAGTAATTTAGTCGAGCTTTGTTAAATAATAATTAGCAATTTCGTTGTGATTTATATATATTGCTCTTTTATGATGCGAAAAACATTATGAAAGTTTCTACATAAATGTCTCGCTCGCGCATAATACGCAAATTATGCATTGAAATACGGTGCCTGTCATAAAACGCATCGATAATGGCTTGAAAATATATTATTCGGCAAGCGACTGAATGGTGTCTGTTCACTTCAATCTGTGCATAGTGTATACCGTTAATACTCCATTAGCATATAAATCTGGTGACCACTACGAATACTGTAATATAATTATTAGCATAACCTTTTTGCGATGTGCCGTGCCAGAACGGCATTTTTTCCAGAAAGCGAGGAAGCTTTCCTTCCATTACTGATTTAAATATTTACATTTTCATAGGTAATTTTGAGCATGCGCGAAAAATTCTAAGAAATGTGAGGGAAGATAGAATGTCTAGACGAATCACTCGTAGTGACGCGGAAAAATTCAGAAAAGATTTTAAAATTATGAAAGTGACATGAAGTGACAGAAAAATGCATAAAGTAATGTAATAAATTTGCAATGCAATTTCGTTTCAAGCAATGTATGTATTTTAAGGTGACCTTTAATTTAAAGCAAAAAATGTGATATTACTTGATGTAATAAAATGTTATATAATTTACAATGTAATGTATTGAAATGTAATAAAATGTGATTTGATAGAATGCACAAATGAAGGTAATTTAATGTACAATGTAGTATGTATTGTAATGTTTTACAATATGTTATGTAATGCACAATATAAATATACACATATAAACAATATAAAGAGTTGCTCCCCGTGTCGAAACATTTCGTGGCAGTCTTGAATCATGCTAAAGCCAGTACAGTTTTTCTCAAGTCGGTCTATTCACGCAATACTAGCCTGGCGCTACACTGGCACTGTCTAGTTTTGCTACGTGTTTTATTCAAAACTTTCTGCTGTCTAGTCCCAGTCTTGGCGCTATCTAGGAGTTCGTTACGAATTTGAATATATAAAGATTGTCCAGATTGAAGGTGATCGAAATCTTAATACAAGAACTGTATTCTTAAGAACGATTTTTTTAAGAATGTTTAAAAACATTTTTTTTTAATTGAATTATATAGTCAAGTTATAATAAATTTATATTGAATTTATAATAATTATAATATGTATAATGCTATGTATAATATTGATGATATTCCAGAAAATCAAATTTGAACATAAATGATTTATTTAATTTATTTAAATTATTTATTGATTGCTCAAATGATAATTAAGCCTAACGAATTAATTATTTGAAATAATGAACAACCATTATTTCGTAGCATAACCGCATAAGAAAATCATACAAAGTTTATATTTTTCAATGATTTATTCACACATCAAGCACTTTTAATGTTTAAAAATTGTTCATGTTTTATTCAAATAAATATTAGCATGTAATGAATTGAAATTCATATCCGACAAAAATGAAAAAAAAAATTAACTTTTAGATGGCCGAGGTGTTAAGGCGCCGGGACAAAGTTGCAACAATATTATAGGAAGTTACATCAGAAGTTCGACACCCGGCGTATGTATAAGAGTTTTGCGGAAACTCATTTCTTCTTTTTTTTGTACAAAAACTTTTTTTTATATTTTTAATTAACTGCAAAATCTATATATTGGACTTTTATGGCATAAAAAATAATTATATTATTTAATTATTAATTATTTTTTATCAAAATAGTCGATCTGTCTAGAAACTAGTCGATCCGAGCGTTACATCCCAATCTAGCCACTGGACAGTCTGCCTGTGGAGCGCCAGTGTCGACTCAAGGCGGACTGGACAGAAACAGTACAGCGCCATGAAATTTTTCCACACGGGTCCGCTGACCACGCAGCGCATACTGGGGATGGAATGTTCAAAACCACCTAGAGATCACAAATCTTGACCGAATTGAATAATTTTTTTTAGAAATGTTACTAATTGAATGTTAAAGAGACTCACATTGCCTAAATGTCAAAATTAACTTTCTTTAATTAGAAAACGTATGAAACCTCATCCCTGAACATTGAATAACATTGATTAATTTTAAAAAATTAATTTTAAAATTTAGGCGATGTGAGTCTCTTCGAAATTCAATTGGTAACATTTCTAAAAAAAAATATTCAATTCGGTCAAGATTTGTGACCTCTAGGTGGTTTTGAACAAAATTAGTGCTCTATCCCCAGTGTGCGCCTCTCTCTCGACCTCTTGCACAACCTTGTCTGGTCTATCGGGAACGGGTAAAGCGGGACTGCAGTACCAGAAAAAATGGTTCGGGGTAATTGAATTTATACATGTATAAAAATAATGTCATTGTAATATTTTGTGCCTTGCCTGAACGACCTTGAAATATAACAACATCTTCAAAAAGTCGACTTTTTCGCTAATCACTTAAAGTTACATCAATTTTCTCACCCACTGAGCCATTAAATGTGTGATATGTGTTATCGGAAATGTAATTATTTTTATATAATTCGAGTATAATACATATATAAAGAAGATGGGCATGAAAATAATTTTTATTGACTTTTAATTATGAGAAAATATCTGAAAGTGACATATTGACATATTGTTTTTTATTTCACGATAAAATTAATTTTGAGTGTCTAAATATAGTGAACATGCATTCCAGTATACAATACTTTGTGTCTATATAGGGCGGGATTCATACAAAACAATTTTTATTTTGCCTAAGCGTTCTCAAAATTCAATAAACAATTTATTTTCAAACAATGTTAACAGGTTTCTCATTATACATACACAAATTCAAGTACAATAGAAAACATTTTCACCTAATGGAGACATTGCATTTTTTTTATTGGGAAATAAAAAGTAATATTTCAGTTTCAAATATTCTCTTCTGATTCAAAATCAATGAAAAATGTTTTAATATCAACTTTGTTCATATATTTTTGCTGAAATGTATTGAAAATACGTTCCCGCGTGGAAAAATGTTCTGGCGCTGGCCTGGTCCAGACCAGACCGTCTGGTTTCCAGTGTTGACGCTGGCCAGACTGTCTGGCCTGGGCCTGGCCAAAAGTGTAACGTTTTTTCTGGCTAGCCCCAGGTCAGACCGTCTGGTCAGCCGCTAGGTATAGGCTGGTTAGCCGCTAGGTATGGGCTGGTTAGCAGCTAGGTATGGGCTGGCCAGCCGCTAGCTATGGGCTGGTCATTCGCTAGTTATGGGATAAGAAAAAAAAGTATTGTTTTGATAGCGTGAATTTATTATTTTCTATCATTGCAAACACCCTGTAACTTTTTTGAAATATGGAGAAAAAAATTTGATGATCGAACTTAGAACTTTTTTTGTTCTTGGCTCGCTGATCAGCACCAAACCTGGACCAGACCACACTGTCAAGGTGACGAGAAAAAAATTCTTGTTTTTATAGTGTGTATTTCTTATTCTCTATCATTTTAGACACCCCGTAACTTTTTCGAAAAATGTCACAAAAAAATTTTCTGATCGAACTTAAGATTTTTGTTGTTCTTTGCTCGCTGATCAGCGCCAAACCTGGGCCAGACCAGTCTGTCAACTTGATAAAAAAGAAAACTCTTGTTTTGATAGTGTCAATTTTGTATTTTCTATCATTTTAAACATCCTATAACTTCTTTGAAATATGTCAAAAAAGTTGGCTGATCGAACTTATAACTTTTTTTATTCTGGGCTCGCTGATCAACGCCAGTCCTGGAACAGACCAGACCTTCCAGACTAGACGGTCTAGATAAGGTCAGACCTGGGCCAAACTAGCGTCAGACCTGGGCCAGATCAGATCTTCCAGACTAGACAGTCTAGATAAATCCATACCTGGGCCAGACCTGTAACCAGACTACCAGGACATTTTTCCACACGGGCTACTATTTGAAATTGTTCAACCTACTCTTTTAAGAAGTCAGTTCAAATAAACTGAATGCGAAATAGTAATGTTAACAAAATTCACCGACGAAAAGCTGCGGTTCAATTTAAAATAGTTAGAGCTGCTGGTTCACAGAGTTTTTTTAACGATCCACTTTTTTCCGTGTGTAGTTTTTAAATATAAATACCGCCTACAAAGCATACTTAATCCAGTTTAATATATGTCATGATACTTACAAGTAACACTTCTGAAGTGTCAGAAGTGATTTTTGAGCTTAGGGGCATTTTGCGACAGTATATTATGAGGAAACAACACTCTTGCAATTTGTAGCTGCGTAATTCCATATTGAGAGATACGGGAGGGGGTTGAAATGTTGAGAAAATATTATCTTATACCAAAGAAATACGATGTACGTGCAGCTTCGTCGTTACTATAAATACTTGGTTTTATCATTGCACAATTGAATTTATTTACTGGAACTTACTACATTTTCCTAGCCCCTTTCGTGACAAGATAGTGTAAACTACCCCCAAAAAACGTGAAAATAGTGACAGCGCCGTAGTGCAACGAGGAGATTCGGGCAAATACTTCCATTATGTTTATTCAGTCCAGAAGAAGTTTCTAGTATTGACACACTAGATTCGGATACATCCCACTTTCTTTAATAAAATTATATAGCTATTATGTGAGGGGTAGCTACCCTTCAGAAAATTTCAATGGAAATCAATTAATACTTCTTCTGGACTTAATAAACATAATGGAAGTATTTGCCTGAACCTCCTCGCTGCACAACGGCGCGGCGCTGTCACTATTTTTACGTTGTTTTTCAACCCCCTCCCCTATCTGTAAATATAGAATTCTGCAGCTACAAATTTCATGGTGTTGTTTCCTTATAATTTACTGTCGCAAAATGCCCCTCACTTTGAAAATCGCTTCTGATACTTCAGAAGTGTTACTTCTTAGAGAAAAGATTTACTTGAAAAATAAATCTTAGGTCTATAAATTCTGCATTGGATGGTAACTTAAAAAACAGGTTCGAGGCACTTTAACCTAGGTAGATATATTTAAATAAAAATACCAGTTGAGAAAAGGTAAAATTAATTTTTTTATACCACAGCGGAGACGATTGTGTCATCAAATTCTGAAACGACTATAGTTTAAAATCTAATGACAGCCTAAAAGTAGACTTGAGTCACTTCAATCAAAAATATATTTTATTAGAAATATTAGTCAAGAATTAAAACTAATTTGTAAAACTACAGCGGAAAAACTTGTATCTTTATATTCTCAGATCAATTATATAATTGGATGAATGAGCCTTGGTTTTTACTATTTTATTTACAGTTGTCCCCTTCTTGAATGAAGAGGTCATCTTGGAGATGTCAAAGTTGTTTCAAATATCAGGGATCTTGAAGGCTGGTTGCTGAATTTGATATTTCGTTCTAAGTTTGTGGCTCGTCGTGGCCGCTGATAATAAAGTTAGACAGTCTTCGTACAAGAGAAGTTTTTGTCGTCTCAGCTTGTCGTCTTAACTGATTATCTGACTGATAAATTGATAACCTATTACGAAATACCTGAGCAGCATTCAAAAGTAGATTGTACAAAAAGCGGGATACAGCGTCGATTACCGACAAGCATAAAGTTTGCTACGCGAGCGTAGCGAGCGTGGCAAATCATGCGAGTTGGTAATCAACGTATCCCGCTCGTTGCACACGATGGTTTCCCCAATCACCACGCCGGAACGAGCGAGCACGTTCGTTCAGAAGAATCAAAGTTGCGATGCGCAGTTTCAGGGAGAAGGGTTAGCTTGAGGATGCGCATGGCATTACTTAGTTCTCTAGAGGACTAAATGCCACATTACTTCGCTTTGAAGTCACCAATCGAGTAAAGACCAACTTAGATCCTTCTGAAAAGTAATTTGTTGTCCAAGTTTCGTAGTATCATCTGTCCAACTTTTGGAGGAAGGTCACTGATTATGTCAGTCAGGGGGCGAAGACAGCTTTTATACACCCGAGCCAGCGGGGTGCCGTTTCACATCCGGGAACCAACCAATAAGAGGTCGCCACCCCGATGGGTGGGGTGTATAACAACCCTCACCGTCGGGACTCACAACTGACTTCCAACTGTTCACTCCTACTGTAAACATGGAATACTTCAGGAAACTTTAGCCGTGGTCAGAACAAAACTGACATTATCAGTGATTTCCCCTTAGAAGTTGGCCATTTGATACTACGACACCTAGACAGCAAGTCACTAATGAACGCTGCTCAGGTATCTCGTAACTGGCTATCAATTTGCCAATCAGAAAATCAACTAAGAAGAAGAGCAAGACATCACATCCGTAGACAAGAACGTCGTTTGTAGAGAAGCTTCATCATCTCCCAAGATGAACCTTCCGCTTAAACACAAAGACCAAACCTTCTCGATTCCTGACACTCAACACAACTTTGGCATCACTAAAATGATTCCTTCATTCAAAAGGAAACATTTGTAAAGAAATTCAATTGATCTAAGGCTCTTTTATCTAACAATAGAATTAGTCTTAGAATTTAAGGATTTAAGGGAAGAATTTACTGTGGCTTGAAATAAGTAATTAGTTTTAAGCTTGACTGGTATTTTTCTGTAGATACCTCCACGTAGGATAAAGTGACTCTAACCTAGTTTTCAGGTTGACGTTAGATGTAGAATTTACGGAAGTAATGTTTATTTTATGACTGGTACTTTTCCCTAAGTACCACTACGTAAATTAAATTGAGCTGAGTCGGGTTTGTGGACTCGAATTAGATGTGGAAATTAATATCATTTGGGATGAAACTATTCTAAGTTAAAAAATGTATATGGTTTCGAATGTTTAATGATAAAAATTCAATAATTTGAAAGCGACCAGTAAATTTTTAATAAAAACCAATGCGGAACGAAGTAAAAAAAACATATTTAGATTATTCTTTGCAAAAGAAAAATTGAGTTGTTATTTTCGTGTCGTGAATTAGAAAACTATTATGAACTATTAAGAGCGTTGCTTATTTATTAATTTGAATGAATTTGCAAAAGTTCGAAATTGAAAGCTTCAAGGGCATGTCATACGTGAGTCACGTGACTAGGTTTCTACCTTACCGCCATTTTTTTCCGCCGACCACCTGTCTACATGAAATATGATATTATTATTATTATTATTATACCATTAAGCCATTTCCCTTTCGCGGTAGGCGTGACTTGCTCGGTTGGAGAATAGTAGTTTGCATATGGGTATATAGGTATTAGGTAGGTCTGAAAATTCGGGTATGTGAGTAAGAGAGTTTAGGGGTAGATAAAAGTTTCTTAGTGTCCCTTATTCACCTATCTAAATTTTATACTCGATATCTCATTGCATGTTGACAGGAGGATAGTGATAGAAAAATGTCGGAGGGTGGGAATCTGGTCACGTGACCCATGTATGACATACCACTAAAGTTTTCAATAATAGTAAAATACTTAAATAACCAGGAAATAACTAACAAATAACTAGTTAACCTTTTTAATGATTTTACACTTTTATGATATGACGTCTTTTTTGTTTTAATCGCAAAAAATATAACAATATACATATAACAATCGATCAAGTGAAGATATCTTCCATCAACTGTGGAAATGGAAATCAACACTATCGATCTAAGGTAACTCCTCAAATAAAAGAAATTCTTTAACGTCTTCTCAGACTAGATGGAGCTACAAATTAAAAAAATTTTCATTTTAAATTTTCAGAGATACGCTGTATTTTGCAAGATGTTATATTTAATAAAAGTTACAAGTAATCGGTATTATCATCGGAGTTGCTAAGAATCGATCAAGTGAAAAAAAGTGGGAAAAAATTATTAGTATTTTTACTTTTCTGTTCTTGTCCTTATAATAATTTTCTACTCTAATTCTCTTGTCATCGCTAAGGCATGTAATGTTCAACTTTCTTAGATAGGCTTGTTTCTTTTCGTTAACGGCTTCGTGGATTTCATCATTCCGTCAAGCATCCTCAGTCATTTTTCCTACAACTGATGAATTATAATAATACAAATTTATTGAAATGATACATTTTCAAGGTAGCTGAGAATAAAAATTAATGCCGAGCTACAGAAATAAATATAAAATACATTTTACATGTAAAAAAGTTCGCATTTTGGACAAACTCGAGTGAAAAGCATGAGATACGCGATGAGAATCTGTTCGTTAGAGCCCAAGGAGCCTTAAAAAAAGAGAATTTACAATCAGCAAATTACAGCTGTCGAATGTCGAAGGGTGAGATCCAAAATACGCGCGCCCTATGGCTAAAGTGGAAAAGTTCATGACAAAATCGTAGAACTTTTGACAGCCCGGTGGGCACGAAATTTAAGAACGTAATTGGAACGTTCCTTGGATGTACAAGTCAAAAGACGTTATTTGAACGTTTTAAAAACTGTCCTAAGTCAGACCAAATAATGTTCTGAAAACGTTTCATATTCCAAATACGTCCTTAAAACGTCTCCGGAACATTGTATGTTTAAGGAACGTTATTCGGACTGACTTAGGACGTTTTGGAGCCGTTCTAATAACGTTCTTTAACGTTTGTGCCCACTGGGGAATTATCTATTGTAAACCTTAATGGCATGAATGATTTCACTCATGTAAATTTCACTATTTGTCGTATTCAAGGGGTTTTGCGGTCGTCGAATTCGAATACAAAGTAAAAATGTCATAATTCAAAATGGCGGATCCAATATGGCGGACCAAAATTGTAAGACCGAGCTGATCGATACGACTGAAAATTACTGCACGGGGGTTTTCGGGTCGCTGATTTCGAATCCAAAATCAAAATGTCAACCTTCAAAATATCGGATCCAATATGGCGGACCAAGATTGTAAGACCGAGCTGATATGACTGCAAATTACTCTGTAGGGGGGGGGGGGCCCCACTGATTTCGAATCTAAAGTCAAAATTCAAAATGAAGGATCCAATATGGCGGAATGTCATTGTGAGAATATAACCGATTTTATTAAAAATCTTTACTTAGGGTTTTTGCAAACATTGCATCAGACATTTAAAATGAAAATTCAAATTCAAATCATAAAATTTGTGAATTTTCACATTAGATTTGAAATCGATGACATAAAAAAATCCAAAGTAGCGATTTTTAATGGAATCGGTTATATTCTCACAATGACATTCCACCATATTGGATTCTTCATTTTGAATTTAACAATTTTGACTCTAGATTCGAAATCAGCGACCCGAAACCCCCCGTACAGTAATTTTCAGTCATATCGGCTCGGTCTTACAATTTTGGTCCGCCATATTGGATCCGCCATCATGAATTTTGACATTTTTACTTTGTATTCCAATTCGAGGACCCCAAAAACCCTTTAATACGATAAATAGTCAAATTTACATTAGTGGAAATCATTCATGCCATGAAGGTTCAAAATAGATAATTCAATTGCATTGTTCTTACGAACAGGAAGTCCTTGGCTGATTTAAAGCCCATATTTGGATTCGACATGAGAAAATCTATTAGAATATATGTGTAACATATGTAATATAATATCTGAGCGCCCATGGTATCCAATACTACAACTTTCTGTCAAAAAATGTCAAATTTAACCTAGATTTTCAAGGTAAAATGTATTTTTTTCAGCTTCTCCGTATTTTTCCTCTATTCTGTAGTTATTCATCTGCAAATCTCAAAAAAATGCATCCCTCTAGGTTATCTCTGTCAAAAGTTGTACGATTGTGTCACGAACTTTTTCACTTCAGCCCACTGTGCGGCGGGCAGATTTTTCATGGTACTTTTTTATAGTGGTAGCAATCTAGTAAATTAGTTAGACTGTAAAATGGTCTTAATATTTAAATCTTATGTAAACCTATTATAAGCCTCATTTAAAAAAATAGTGATTCAACAATTTTAAAATAAATTGATTCATTATTTGAGAATGTCATGTGACGAATATTGGTGAAATTCTAATTCTGGAATCTACGCAATCCATCATGGATTTGCCTTTCTTGCAGCTATTCACTGAGCACATCCATAAAGATTCACACATAGGTTTCTATACTTCGACGACCACTCCACTCTCGATGCAAGTAACTCGATGTATTATGCGACTAATTTCTAAGGTGCTCCATGTACCCCTAATTTATGTAGCACTATCGTTAATGCCCATCTATTAATATGGGTCGAATTACAACTTTCAGTGGCTTTTTTGATGAACCGAAGTATACGAGTCGTGAAAAAGCCTTTCTAAGTTAAGCTCGGTGAGCATAATCAACACTAGTGATTTTATACTCGACTGAGGCTGAAACTGAACTGTATGACGCATAGCTATTAGTTTAGGCAATTCTCTGTTTCGACTTCGTGGTTCAACTTAACATAACTGAATAAGAACATTCCACAAATTTTTAATTTTGATATGTGCGTACACTGTCGAAAAAGATTATTATTTTTAAATCTGTATCTTAAAGATAGAAATCTTACGTCTACAATTACTATTTGAAAGCAGCCTATGTGGTAAACTTGATCATTTAACTCACAACGGACCAAGTAGATTATAGGCATTTTACTGAGAGATGTATCTTAAGAAAATACTAGTCAAGAGCTTAAACTAATTTGTAAAGCTATAGCTGTGAAGCTTATGTCCCTATATTCTTAGACTAATTTGATGATTAAAATGAAGAGTTTCAGAACGAGCTACTTATGTTACGAGTGTTCCCTTTTTGAATGAAGGGATCATCTTAGCGATGTCAAAGTTGTGCTGATTGTCAGGAATCTTGAAGTCTTCGTGATGAAATTGGTCATTAAGTTTTGATTTGAGACTTGTCAAACACAATTTCACCTAAACTGTTTTCGATAGATTTTTTTACTATTTAGTAGATCAGAACAATTTTTGAACAAAATTGAAATTTCACCTAATTTTTTTTTTCAATATTCGACACTTCTTTTTTTTTTTTGAAAATAGCTGAGAAAGAAAGCTCGGGTTTTTTCATATATAAGACCTCCAATTTTCAGGGTGGTATTTTTTTTCTCTTTGAGTAATCGAACGATGCATGCACTGTAAAAAAAGTTGGTGTGATTTTACATCGTACCACGATGAAAATTATTTGATCTGCGTGCGACGATGTACGTTCACACACTTCTCTAGCAGAATAAGTAAAGCGCAGATTACTTTTCTAGGATATCATTCCGAATAAAAAAACAAACATATTTGTATTATTCACATAGAACGCATCACTATTAGAGCAAGGTTAGAGGCTCTGGGACGTGATTTCATGATAAAGTCTGACGCGCCATCTCCTTCTGTCAGTTTGTGAAAGGATTGCCGATTTACGACCTGCTCGTAATTTCTCAGGATGCCAAGATGTAACAATACTAAATGTCTGCGAAATTACGCTAGATACTTAAAATTTACTAACAAAATGTTCATTCATCATCTCATTGAAATTTATATAAATTAACAAATTAACAACTTGTAAATATTACCAAAGATTGTTTTACATTGTGATGAGGGTACAATATTTGGGCTTTTGATGCAAAGCCTTATTTGCAAAAACTCGTAACTTTTTTTAAGATGCGTCTAACAAAATTTCACTTGAAATATTTGCGATAGATTTTTTCACCAATTTTCAGAAAGTCATAACAATTATGAAAAAATTACAATTTCACCCACATTTTTGAAAATCAAAAATAAATCCTATGAGATCCTCAATTTTTAGAGACGCATTTCAATTCGCCTTTGAGTAATAGAATAATGCATGTAATGGGGGTAGTTCCCCGGGGTGAGCGCACTAGCGGATATCGCGCGCCTCCCGCCCTAACGTGGCATCTGGTTACTTATCGTTCAATTACTCAAAGGCGACTTAAAATATCACACTGAATATTAGTGTTCTCATAGAAAAAAACCTCAGTTTTTTTTCTAAACGATTTTCAAACAAATAAAAGTGTCGAAAGTTGAAAAAATGTCAAATTTATATTTGAATTTCAAAAATGTTGGTGAATTTTTTTTAAAAAATCGCTATGATCTTCTGGAAATTACTAAAAAAATCTATTAAAAATATTGAAGGCGAAATTGTGTTTGACGCATCAGGAAAAAAATTACAAATGTTTGAAAATAAGGTTTTGCATCAAAAGCCGAAAACTTTTATCCCCTCCAATTTGATAAATATTTGTCCAAGTAAATCAATTTTTTGTGTGACAAGTACCATCCAATAGGACTATAACTGGACCAATTTTCGGCCCGATCGGACAAATTTGATTTGCAGGGTGAGTACACTTCAGAAATGATGCCTTGTATGTAGAACTCACATATTTAAGAGGTATGTTAGGCTTTGGTTTCTTTTCTTCTCATTTAACCAACTTGAGGTAATTGACAGTTTATTCACTAGTTTTATGATCTCTTACCGAATTACAAATTATAAATATAACCCAATTTCATTTTACATGACTGAAATTTAAACTTTAACAAAATGCCATAATATCCTCGGATTACCGAACTAAGTACTGTAAAATTCAACGAATGAACATTCTTTTGCATACATGTCCATATACCGGGTGTTTTTTATCTTAATGTATCGAAATATCTCAAGAAATACGCATCCTACGAAAAAAATGTCTTTTATGAAAACTTTTTATTTTGTAGGTGGAAAAGCGACTTCGCAAAATTTTAGTTCAGGCCCAACCACTTGGGGCAAGAGGAGGGGGCGGGAAGAAGGGGGGGGGGGTACTTGAAAATTTCAAATGGGAATTTCTATATTTTTTCCAGACTCAGATTCTACATAAAAAAATACGTAAGTTTTACTCGAATTTATTTTTTCGATTTGCGACAGATGGTGTTCCAATGGGTACAATTATAGCAATGCAATGACCCCAAGGGGGAAGGGTGTGGGTTAAATTTTTGCGGAGTCGGTTTTCCCCCTCGAATATAAAACGTTTTTATTATAGACATTTTTTTCGTAGGATGCATACTTCTTGATATATTTCGATGTATCAAGATAAAAAAAACCTTATAGCCTGCTTGATTTAAAATTAATTCGTTTTAAGAGTTAACTTAATTTCAACGGCTAATTTTATAAGTACAATTTCTGAATGTTGAATGTTGATCTTTAATAAAATAGAACTCGGATTCTCCGTCGTTGCGGTATGTAGTTTCTAGCTTCAGGATATAAAAATCTATGACGTACGTTTTCCTGTGGAAAATAAGAGTTTGTGGTTTTCTTGGTAGCTCACGTGTTCCCGGAGATCGAAAAGAAGATGTGCCGGCATAAGTAAATAGAAGTTAGCATTTTGTTGGGTTTTGGCCCTGGAAGCGGTGGAGGCGGATGCACAATAAAAGCTCGGATCTCACTCTCTTGGCACAATGTAAATCTTGAACTCGGGCTAGTGGCCAGATTGCCTCGCTCCTGGACCTCAGCATACGTAGAACATGTTCTCACGTACGTAAAATGTTGAATTTTGGACGAGAAACGAGAAAGTGGGACTGAGGGGCTGGGCTGGGTGAGTTGAGACGAACGAAACTGGAGGCCAGCTAGGTAACGAAGGATGCGATATTTGCTATGGTAATGTGTAATTAAAATGTAAATTGTGCGTCAAGAGTAAATACGTATAGGTATAAGTCTGGCTAAACATAGACGAGCGCAAATTAGAGCAGGTTTTTTTTGGCTGTTTAACGTGGGTATTAAAAAATGTAGTAGGGGAGACTATCCACCAATAGATAATGATTACCAGTAGAGAATCCTGATTAACTAGAAAACTAACCAAGAATGTTCTTTTAGTCAAGAACAGTTCTTTTAGTAAAACATTTCGGCAAAGCAACTACCTTTTTTTGGCGAATATTTATTGAAAAATTATAATTAATTATCCTGTGAAAGCAAAAAATTAATTTTCAGCATGAAACCAAAAATTTGACCTTTTCTTTATTCATGCCTTTTATCTACATCAAATTTTTCTGGAGCACTTTTTTGCATTACAATTAAAATTTATAGTTCAATTAACAATATTTGTATGGGAAAAAATGTTGATTTTTATCATTTGCAAATATTTCAGAGCTTTTTATTTGACATTCCATTTTCCAACAGTAGTTAATAATCGAATTGTGCTAGCGTGCTTGGGAGCACTGCACTTCAATGTGGCATTACAGACATGGATTAAGAATATTTAAAAAGTGGGAATAAGGTAAATAATTGTTAAATAAAAATAAATGAATAATCTCTTAGGAATGTCAATATTTTTTAAAAGTAGTGTTTCTTTTAAAAAGTTCAACAACGATTATTTTAGCCTTTGCTTTGCATCCCTTGTAGTTCTTTCAGTTTACAGGTTTTTTTTATCTGGTTAATTTTGTTTGTTTCGTGCTTTTCTAAGGGAAATAAATTAGGAAAATTTTACCTATTAGTATTTGCAAGAAACCAAAATCATTCGGAAAAGATGTAAAAATTCCGCGTTTTTCTGTCACGGTAGATTAGGATTCATCTCGTAACCACTCGTACGAACCTCACAAAATATCAGAATTAAAAAGGTTAAAAATTGTAGCCATTAATTTTTTAATCAAATAGATTGATTTTAAGTGAAAGTATACTTGTGATAAATTGTAATTATCGATAATAAAGTATTGTATTACGCCCAATTGTAATATATGAAGTGATTACGAAGTGATTATTATAGCAACGGCCATACCACGCTGGAAACACCAGTTCCCGTTAGATCACTGAAGTTAAGCAGTGTTGGGCGCGGTTAGTACTTGGATGGGTGACCGTCTGATACTACTGCGTTGCTGTTGGCGGTGGTGGGTGCGGTGAGCCCACACTTGTAGTTATTTACTACAAGAAACTATCCACCTAGAAACACTACCCGAATCGGGTAGTGTCACGCTTACCCCTTGAGGCTCGCCGAAAAGGGAAATGGCTTAATTATATATATATATATATATATATATATATATATATATATTATCTATTGTTGGAATGACATGTCAAAACCGTATGTATCTTTGGTGGCATTCAATGAAAATGTATAATAAAACTTAGTAATTAATGTAATGAACATTTTTTCAATAGGAATATTTAATTAAAAATACAGGCATTATTTGAATATGAAAATATTTCATTTTCGTTGGGAGTTGACGCAGTTAAACATTGTGGAATTTTCGGCTATCTACTGTAGGGTGGTCTTCCTTATTAAAATTTTGGGGCGTGCGATAATTTCATGCGAAATAAAATTATTTTGAGTCGATTGAAGGAGACAAATATTAAGAGGTGAAGTTGAAAAAATAATTGACGCTTGAAGATTGAATATTGAGGAAAAATATTTTCCCAAAAGAATTAATTATTGTATCTAGCAGATTCGTAAACCGTTATTGAAGATTAATTATTAAGGATTGAGGTTTAGTGCTGATTTTTAAATAATAAAAAATGAATGAAGACACTTATGTATTGCAATTCATAGAATTTCACTAGAAAATAATAATTAGGAATTGAAGTTTAAATACTGATAAAAAGGTTCAAGATATTTACGTATTTAGTTACAAATCTCAATCGCCAATATTCATTCTTGAACTTTCGAATTCTAATTTTTATTAATCGTCCTTCAATTGATCATTCCTGATTTATTTCGTATTCACTTTTTTATTTGCCCTAATCGTCATTGAATCGCTAACGTCATTTTTGAGGTTATGTCTTGAATTACAATTTCCCAAAAAGTACAGCTGCATGCATAATAATTATCTACATTACTTTTTAAATATTAATATACGACTGCGATGGAAAAATTCCAATCTTTGTTTTTCAATTTCTACTCTTGCTTTCCAAAAAATAAATATTTATTGCGATACAAGGTACAATTTTCAATATTAGACTGCTATTAATCTTCAACCTTGATTTAAATACTTAAATCTTGAATAGTCGGTCACCATTTGTTAATTCTCTCAATCTTTAATCTTTTAATCTTGTATCTTCAATCTTGTATCAAAATCCTCAATTTTCAGTCTCTAAAAAGTTGAAGTTTCCAATCATCAATTCGCAAACGTCAGTCTTTAACAAATACTTAATCTTTGATATGCTGTTTTTAAATTTTTACTAAATCGTTATTTTTCAAACTAAATCTGAAAATGTATAACGAATTTTGCAGTTATATGTGTTAATAACTTCAAATATGAGCAACAATAAATAGTCAAATATTAATAATATAATAATCATCTACCTGTAATCTTTGACATTCATAATTTAAGACATAATGATGAAACCGGATAAGGACAATATGTGGCTGGCACGTCTTGTTACATTTAAAATAACTTATCCAAGGCACCAACTTCAAATGGTCCTTATCCAGTTGTCTATACTCAGCCACAGCCTTCTTTTATAAAATTGAAGATGAAAGTTCACAGCTTTATTGGGGATTGAACTATGAAGAATATTTTTAGAAACTAATTATTGATTTTTTAATCTAGAAAATCATGGATCAACAATTCAATTATAGGGAAAAGATATAATAAGTAATGAAAAAATAAAAACTTGATAGATAAAATTATTGATTCAGAATGGGTATTTTTTTAAATATTAGAAATAAAAAAATATTTTAAAAAACAAAATCTTTAATAAATTAATTTTAACGTTTGGGGATTGAACTTTAAAAAATCTTATTACAAAATTATGATTCGTGATTTATGACGGACTGGAAATTCTGAAGTTTGAAGATTAAAAAATAACGATTGAGAGTTGGATATTGAAAATAAATAGGAAAAATTTGCACCAAGCATATCCTGCTAATCAAAGGAGAAGTTTCTTTTTGGAAACACGGGATCATTTTTCCTTGCATGCGAATTTTTTTGCCAATATTTTCATAGAGAACTGTATGTCATCGCTTAACAAGCACGTCTGAATTTCCCTAGAGTGCTTTTCAGAGATACACCTACCGTAATTATTTACGGCGATAGAAGAGGGGTACATATTTGCTCACCGGGTAATTTTTGTTCAGAAACTAAAAACTGATATTTTGTTTTAATAAGAAAAAAATGTTTAATTTAAAAAATATTTTCGAATATGTAAAAATACCATTTTAATCTTAGAAATATTTTCTTTTCTGGGTTCTAGAATTCCAAGGTAGATATTAGCGTGGCTTTGACTTGTCTTGTTGCTAGAAGGAATTCGGCATTAAAAGTTTATCTCGTCGTTGTCACCAGGAAAGGAATTTCGTTAAGCAGAAACTATGGTATCAGGAATTCTAGGGTTGCGACCTCACAGGGAGACTGAGGTGAACCGAGTACCATCCACATTTTTCAGTTTGTAACGAGAGGGTTGCTTAAATTTATGGGCTTGAAATAGAGTTGAAAATATATTTTTTTCTACCTTCAAAAACTTTCTGGTAAGGTAAAACTCCCAGTCTCCTCCAGCTTAAGCGATTTGGCTATCTTTAGAAGATTAATGTGATTAATCAGATTAATGTGTAACTTTCATCTTATCTGAATATTTATTTACTTTTTAAAAATAAAATATTCCAAATAATCCTTCATATAAAAACAGGTAACCTCCATTGGTCCAGATCATGGTAGTCGCCATGTTGTAGTAAATGATACGCTAACGAACGTCGGATAGCGGTAAACGGTACGCTAAACTCGAAGAGCATGCGCAGTAACGTCAACACGTGACTTTAGCGTTTACCAGAAGCTACGGAAAGCGGTAACGCTAAACTCG
>CAKNYM010049771.1:151983-170534 GCA_932195095.1 Andricus curvator
ACTTTAGCGTTTACCAGAAGCTACGGAAAGCGGTAACGCTAAACTCGCAGAGCATACGCAGTAACGTCCACACGTGACTTTAGTGTTTATACCACAAGCTACGGAACGCTATGCAAAATCTCCCTATTATCGGTGATCGATAAAATAAGAAATCTACTTTTATACTTCTGTTGATTTTAATTTTAATATAGAGGTCACCAAAAATTAGTGAAATACATTTTAAATATATTAACAAAGTCATCAACAATTCACCTAAATTAAATTTTTTATGTATTATGCATAATAATCATTCATTAAAAAAGAACAGCTGTTATTGAAAGTATAGTAAAAATACATAAATCGAAATAATTAAAATCAAAAGCAAAACCAACAGAAGTAAAAAAATAGATTTCTTATTTTATCGATCGCCGATAATTATTTCGATTTATTTATTTTTACTATTACTTGAATGTTTCAATGAAAATAATTGTTCAATGCTTTTTATATTCTGAACTGATTACTTAATTATTAACTGATTCTATTGAAACTTACATTTTCTGGAAATAGTTTGAAAGGTTATTGATAATTCAAATTGTCAGAAATGAGAGTTCCAATTTGAAAAAAAATATGAAGTAAAAATTATTTGAAAATATTTCAATGAGAATTAAAGATTAATGCTTGAATGAGTATCTGAATTCAATTTTCAAAAGTATATCTAAATACTGCGTTTAAGTTTTTTCGAAAATTAGTATAAAAAGTTAATAATAATTCAAATTTTTATAACTGAAATTAACTGTTAAAAAATATATAAAGTAAAAATTATTTGAATGTTTCAATGAAAATAACAGTTTCATGCTTTTGATGTTGTAAACAGTTTAATTAATTAAAACTTTAAATTAAATAAATATTGAATTTGAATTTTTTTCAATTAAGTAACATAAATTGATTATTTACTTGAAGGTTATGTAATTGAATATGGGCTATTATTTTTATAATAAAAGTGTATGAATTAAAGTTTATGAAAAAAGTTTATGAATTAAATGTATAGGAATGAAATTTCAAATTTAAAGGAGAATATAATGTAAAAACTATTCGAATGTTTTAATGAAAATAATTGTGTAATGCTTTTTATGTTAGGAACTGATTAATTAATTATTAACTGATTCTATTGAAACGTACATTTTCTGGAATAAGTATTAAAGGTTATTATTTAAATCAAATATTCAGAAATGAAAGTTCAAATTGAAAAAAAAAATAAGAAATGAAAATCATTTGAATGTTTTAATGACAGTTATAGTTTAATGCTTCTTATTTTGTGAACTGATTGATTATTTTTTAGCTGATCAATTTTGTTCAAAATATTAAACTACATGAAGATTGATTTTGATTTGTTTCAATTAAGTACATAAATTTATTATTTACATCAAGGTTATGTAATTGAATATTGACCATAATTTTTGTAATAAAAGTTTATTTACATCTATTCCAATTACGTAATTTCTGTCAATGTTTTTGATATTGCGAAATGATTATCTGAATTTAATTTTCAAAATTATATGTAAATATTTTTTCATTTTTTCTCAAATTACTAGAAAAGGTTACTAATAAACCAAATTTTAGAAATGAAAGTGAAAATTTGAAAGAAATGTAAAGTAAAAATTGTTTCAATGCCTGAATGAAAATGATAGTTTAATGCTTTTTACGTTGTGAACAGATCAATTAATTATTAGCTGATTAATTTTTTTCTACAATATTAAATTACATAAATATTAAATTATTATTTCTTTGAATTAAGTACATAAATTGATTATTTACTTTGAGGCTATGTAACTGAATATTGGCTATAATTTTCATAAAAAAAGATTATTTGCGTTCAAAATACTTCTATTCCAATTGTATAATTCTTGTAAATTTTCGTGATGTTGTGAAATAAGTACCTGAATTATGCTTTCAATATTAAATGTACATATATGTTACCTTTCTATGGAATTAGTTTAAAAGATTATTATTAATTCAAATTTAGAGAAAAATAAAAAGTAAAGATTATTTGAATGTTTTAATGAAAATAACTGTTTATTGCTTCTTATGTTGTGAAATGATTAATTATTATGTATATACATTTTAATTTTTTCTGGAATTAGTTTTGAAGGTAATTGATAAATTAAATGTATAGAAATGCAATTTCAAACGAAAAAAATATATACATTGTAAAAATTATTTAAATCTTTCCAGGAAAATAATTGTTTAATGCTTTTTATGTTGTGAACTGATTAATTAATTATCAACTGGTTCTATTAAAATTTACATTTTCTGAAATCAGTTTGAGCGGTTAATAATAAATTGAATTTTCAGAACGGAAAGTTCAAATTAAAAGAAAATTAGGTAAAGTAATAGTATATTGTGCTACAAGTTGAAAAAGCGAGAGATTTAAAACGAGTGTGAAGTTAGCTACCCGAGCGGAGCGAGGATGGCTATCACACGAGTTTTAAATCGTCGCTTTTTCAATGTGTGGGACACGATACTTTTTCTATAATTTGTTAAAAAGTGCTAGTTTTTGTTTACCTGTTTTTTGTGTAAAAAGAAGGCGATTTTTTGTCGATTGACGCAACAATGACAATGGCAATTATCAAAACCATGGCAATAATATGGCAGTAATAATAAGCTGGTTCTCACAATTGAATAGTTGGCCCATAAAGTTGAGGGCTTCAAAACTTCCGATTTTTCGTGAAAAAAACCAAGCTCAGTATTTTCGGAGAAACTGACGGTGTTTTTTTGCTTTTGCCAAGTGACAAAAGTACATACAAAATACACAACTCGAGACTTTTCAGGAAATTGCTTTTAGGTTAGGGACGACAGTCGGAAAATAGAATGAAGTTGGCTGCGCACGATGCACGAGTCCACCCGAGGCAGCACGAACCCACCCGAAATAACATTTACTTTTTCCACTGTGCCTCACTTTTATCACTGTCCATTTACTTTTTCCACTGCATCTGTCCACTTTTGTCACTGTTGCCCGGAAAGGTCGGCACTGCGCATGCGCCATGTCATCGAGCAAAAATCGGTAACTTTTTACACCAAAAACAGGTGGAAAAACTGGCACTTTTTCGCGAATTATAGAAAAAAATTATTTGAATGTTTTAATAAATCATCTTTGTTCTTTTTTGTTATAGTCATTGTTGGTGCTTTTTTTGTTTAGTTTCAGTGGCTGATGTTATTTGTGCAAAAGTTTTAAATGGTTCTTGGTCTTTCTTTATATTCTCCTTTACTTTGAGTAGATTGCACTTGTCTTCTAGGTGTATATTAATTTGCCTTAATAACACATTTTCTGCTTGTAGAAGGTAGAGCCTATCATCAGTATCTTCAATAATGGTTGTATTGTGGGAGTTATGTTGTTCTGCTTGTAGCTTTTTAGAAACCAGTGTTTGAACTTCTTTTTGTGCTCTTTCTTGTTCCGTGATTTTGATATCAGCAATAAATTTCCTTGCTGTTTCATCTAGTTTCACATTCAAATTTGCAGTTAGGTCTAAATTGATATGATCTGGACAAACTACTAATGTTTGACTTAAGTATCTAGTGTTGTTTAATAGTTCAAAGTCCTCGATAGGATAAACACTTTCACAGAGTAAACAAAATACTACATCTACCTTTTCGTCAGGATTACACTTATAACTTTTAACAGAAGATTTATGCGACGGCCCATTCAATAGTTCCGCCATGTTACTCTCGGAAATGTATATCGCACCACGATATACGTATATACTTATTTAACAATAATTGTCAGATTCAAACCGTTTTTATAACTCAATCACACACTAAAAGTTGTAAAATGAGCGTGTTTCATGGAAAACTGTTTTTCACTTTGTTTAAGAGCCTACTCGAAACCCAATTTTTACCACTTTACACTATTCTCTGTGTATACAGAGCACTACACACGCGAACCGTCACGATTTTTGTTGCAAACGTGTTTTTTCACTTATCGGGTGCATTTCACCCCCCCCCAACTTATGGGGGGTGATCAGGGTCACCATGTTAACAGATTATATACACTTCTCGAATTAAATATTCAACTCTACACTCGCAAAATCCAATATAGTGCGGAGCGTGCGAAGTTTTACAGACCAAAATCAATTTTGAGTCCGGAACAATATCCGACTGACGAGTAACAAACTTTTATTTCTTTCTGTATTTACGAAAACTTAAGTCTTACTTTTGTTTGTCATGGCGAAAGAATGTTAAGATTCTTCTGCTTCAGTGAGGTGTTACCTAAATTTTTTTCTCCTCCAATACACTTGAAGCTAGAAGTTTAAGATATACGTTATTAGTTTGATCAATGTTTAGCTTACTAAACATTTTTGGTTTAACACATTTTCATGCTTTACTCGTATTTCTTATTTTCTCATATAAATCTGCCATTTGGCGACAGATGAGTTTCGGGTTTATCATTATAGGGTGACTAGTAAGAGCAGATGATTAAAGCTCAAAAACTATTGATGATTAAGGCTTATATCTTAATTGGAAATAGAAGATAATTTGAAAAATCTATGCTTAGGCACTGAAGTTAGAATAATGATGATTCAAAATTATAAAAAATATTGAGAAATTTGAGATAGAATGTTCATCATTGACAATTTCGACTTAAAATCTAATGATTAAATGTTAAGGATTGAGAAAGTTCAAATTTCAATGATTGAAAATTGTAGATTAAGGATTTAGGCATTAAAGATTCTATACTGTCAATTTAGGACTAAAAAATTGTGAAAAAAAAAGTTTGAGTATTCTTATTGAAGACTGTAATATTCCTGAGAAATGAACTTTAAAATGTAGTGAATAAAGTATTAAGGATTGAAAGTTAAAAGTTTGTAACACGAATATTCAAAATTGCTGATTCAAGCTAAAAAATTGAATTAATTGATAAACTCGAATTTCAACATTTGAAACTTCAAGAGAATTAACATTACAGAATGAAAATTGCAACAAAAAGTATCATAATTTTGTAGGAAGGATTGACGCCTGAATATGATGAAGATGATAAACTGAGGGTTTAGTTCAAGTTTCGTGATTCAACATGACAATCAAAATAAATTACTATAATAGGATTAATACCCAGAGAGTGAAAATGAAGATTGGAGGTCTTAAAATGGAAAGTTAAATTAGCATTCTTGATTTGATGCTGATGGTTAAAAAATCAAACGTTAAAGGAATTTGTATTATAACGATAATTTTAAAATTAGAGTTTGGCCATTGAAGATTGGAAATTAACGATTCATCATTGAGGATGATGATCTGAATCATCATGATGGAATATTGAGGATTGATGCTTCAAAATTTGATGATTGAAAATTGAAGATTAGAGATTGAAGATAAAGTGATTTGAAAATTTAACTTAATATTGAAGGGATTATGCATTAGAGATTAGATATATAAGATATAGTATGAAATAATATTGGGTAATAATATTGTAGCAATTGCACTTTCATAAGATAGAATTTGACAATTTAACTTAAAGCTCTGAAAGTTAAAAAGATAAAGATGGCGAAAATGGGAGAGGAAAATGTAAACGAAGAGATGGAAATAGTGTTAAGAAAAGTAAAAAGAATATTAGAGGATACAGTTAAGAAAGAGTTTAGTAACCCAGGTGCGAAATTCGGTCGGATGCCAGGGCTTCACCATGGGCCCAAAGTCGGCCCTGCTTTGGTAGCCAATCTACGGTACCCAGAGTTGGGCCAACTAAGGTGTTTTCACGCTGCCATGGTCCCACCGACGCGACGTTGGCAACGGACGACGGTAGCTGGCAAAAAGCCGACTGTCGGCCCAATTCTGGCCCTACTTTGGGCCAACCATCGAATGAACTGTGGCAGATTGCTCGGTACGACCGCAAGAATGCGGTCGGTCTGGCTCTGCATACAGCAGTCGGTTAGGCACAAGTCATCTTGATGCACCCGACGGTCGGTCAAACCTTGGCTCAAATATGGGCCGGCTGTTGGATATACTAGGGTTCATTATTTCAAAACGATCGAAATTTTGGGTACGAATAGCTGGATTTTTGTGTAGACATACCCATATTTGTACCCAAATGGCCTGAAATACCTAAAAAGCAAAAGGTTACAAGAAAATTTAAAAAAAATTTTGCAGTACGCGATAAAATTTCTAAGTTCCGTCGATACAAATTTTAAATGCTCATTAAAAATGACATTTTATGTCATTATCAAAAGTTGTAAAATGGTCTAAAACAAAATATGACACGAAGGAAAACTAGTAAAAGTGGGCAACAAACAAAAAAATTTTAAACAAAAATTTTTGAAAAAAAATTTGAAAAAATTGTTGAACAAAAATTGAAAAAAAAATATATTAGGGTTCCAGCCCGGGGCTACGACACCCTAAAAAATTTAATCGGTTCAAATTATGTATTTAAAAATTATTTCATTTAGATTCCCGTTAACAGTTAATTTATTTTACATTTACATAATGTCCCATAATAATACAAAAATTATTGAGAAAAAAGAGTCAACATTTTTTTTAACTGCTTTGAGCTGTGGCTTATGAGGATGGTTTTTTCATTAACTTTTAAATCTGTAGGTATAGACTATAGAGTAATGGGTAAGACTCCCGGCTATGGCTAGGCCATAGATTCAGGTATAGGTGTATTCATTCTAAGCAGGACCATGAACATTTATAGTCAATTTACACTTTTGTAATTATAAATAATATTCTGACCATTATCATTTAGCTGGTTGGCCCGATAACTGGCTCAAAAAGTTGGACCGACCGTCCACCGGTCGGCCCGACCGTGGACCGACGGTCAATTTGTACCTGGGAAAGCGTGAAAAAGAGGTTGCTAAGGTGAGGAATGTAATGAGAAGAAAAATGAAGTGAGAAAGGAGTTGAGAAAATGGAGTATCGGAAAGAGAAGTGAAAACAAATACAAGAGAAAGCAAAAAGAGTAAAATGAGTCAAGTGATGAAAAAGAGTGAGAATATCACAGATTTGAGGAGGAAGAAAGGGGTAGCACTGAACAAGAAGTATGGCAAGTAGTAAATAGAGAAAGAAAAAAAATGAAAACAGATGATCAGGAAATTGAAATGTGAGAAGGAAAAAATATGTTATGGAATTTTTAGGAAAGATGGAAGGATGCAAGGAAATGTAGCAGGTATAGATGAAGTCCCGCATGAAGATTGGAAATATGGAGCAAAGAAAGTGAAGAAGTGAGCGCAGATAATGCATTTTATTGAGACGGGGGAGTTTGCCAGAAATATCGAAAGAAGGGATAGTTGTTGTGCTAATAGCGAAAAAGGAAAAAGTGAAGGAGTTCAAGATATTAAGAGGGCGGGGGTGACGTTGGCGTCAAAACTATATAAGATCAGAGAGGTAGAAAGTAAGGGTAGAACGAGTTAGAAACAGGTAGAAGTACAAAAAATGAAGTAGAGGAAAAAAGGAGTAATTGATAATATTTTATTTAAAAAAATAAAAGAGCTCATTTTTTTCAAGCTTAAGATGATTATAGCCCAATATATCAAATAAATTTTGGTTGAAATTGTATTATTGATGTGGATATATCTCCTTTATCGAGATTGAGAACTTCCCAGTGGGCACGAAATTTAAGAACGTAATTGGAACGTTCAAAAAACGTTCCTTGGACGTACAAGTCAAAAGACGTTATTTGAACGTTTTAAAAACTGTCCTAAGGCAGACCAAATAATGTTCTGAAAACGTTTCATGTTCCAGATACGTCCTGAAAACGTCTCTGGAACATTGTATGTTTAAGGAACGTTATTCGGACTGACTTAGGACGTTTTTGAGCCGTTCTAATAACGTTCTTTAACGTTTGTGCCCACTGGGTTATTTTGGTCATACGATCAATATATATATATATATATATATGTTTATTTAATTACATGTTAAGAATAATACGACGTTTCAACCCGTCTTTGGGCCTTCTTCAAGATAATAACATTATTGCAAAAGTGTCTGAAACAAAATCGTTCGATGACATTGAAAACACAAACAAAGCGGTTATCAATGAAAACTGTTGAAAATTTTTGTTGTTTTTACATTTTTAAAACTGCCCAGATAACAATTGTGTACGCACGATGCTTGCATTGTGCGGATATTCGTGCGGGTTATCCCGCACGTCGTGCACGCATATGATCACACAGCTGCGACATCAATTGATGCACACATGCGTCGCACGTCGTGCAGTCACAACGCGTGCGGGCAGATTGCACGCACGAAGTGCAGGTCTAATGGGAGTGTTAATAAATAATTAAGTTAATTGGTTTTAAATGTAAAATAACAAGTGGAAAATGGATTTTATATAACATAACTTATCGCAAATCTTTGGTCAAGTTAAACGCTATTCGTACAAAAATATTATAATAAAGTTTGCTTAAGTCTCAAACTTTCGCAAAATTATTAGAAAAGCTTAACGTTATATTATCACTTAAAAATACTGCTGTTAATTTAAATAACAAGAACTTCGCAGTATTAACACTTAAGACATAAAACTTAAAATTTTCTTAAATGTAAAATTTGTATACAATTATTTTGAAAGTTTCGCAGCTGTAATATTGAAGATTTATTTTTACAGAATATTAACTTCAAGTTAATATTACGTCAGTCTTTTTGACGATAACACTTCACAAATTGTTAAATCTTTTTTAGAGTTCTTTAAATCGCATAAAAAATATTATTCTAAATTTTAAATATATATTTCTAACTTTCGTTGTCCGCAAAGTTATCTTCTGATTCTTCATCGCTTTTATTGTCATCAGCATCAGAATCTTGTCGCTGAAGCCGCTCTTCCAAGTCATCTATTTTTTTTTGCAGTTCATCTTCTTCTGTGAAAGGTACTTTTGATACCTTCTTTTGTGAATTGCGGTACCTTTGTTTACTTGCTCTTAATACTTCTTGCATCTCTTCCTTAAATTTAGCTTTATTTTCCGGACCATAAAAGAAAGGACAATCTCGAGCTGCCACTATAAAATGATATTATATCTTTATTTGTGGTTTTAAATTAAAATACCATATACACGATTCATGAAAATATTTTTCTAAAACTTACTGTATAAGACTTTTGCTACTCTTGTGTTTCCAAATTGTTCAGCCTTCACAGTTCCCGCTTTGTCCGTAAATCCTTTCCAGCTGAACTTGCAAACCAACTCGTCAGTCATTGTTTCCTTCAAAGCGCAGTTGAGAAAGTCCCGCAACTTAGTACCACCCAATCTGAGTAGGTGTAAATACTGAAAAAGAGTAAAAAAATGTAGCATTATTTTTTGTTCAGAAATTATTGCATATTAGAATGTAAAAGTCTTACTAGCTGATCTCGTAATTCTTTTTCAGCAAGACTGTCGAGTTCATTAAATTGAGCGACTGTGGTTAGAGGGAATCCTTTAAGTTTCTCATACAACGCATCCGTTAGTTTAGTTTCACACATATTCTTATCTGTCAAATCGCGTAGAATTTGCTTATTCTGTAGAATAATTTCATCATTTTGCTGCTCTAGTTTTCTACACATACAATTAAAAAAAAATATATATATATATAATTATATACTGTCTAATTATATCTAAAAAATATTTCGATATAGAAAGATTAAAAATATTTTGCTTACGCTAGACTTCTCAAGATTTCTTTAAACTGCTGGTTTTCCACAATGATGCTTCGATCACTGCTTTCCATCGTTTTCGTGTGTTTATTGGAACATTTAGAATCATTATCAATAATTTCGTCTTGGAAGTCAGAAGGCTCATTTGATAGAGAGTTTACAGTTCTATCGGGTGAACTATCCTTTGCCAATGCTGCTAACCTAAAAATATAATTATCATGTAAGAATTAGAGAGTTATATGCTTAATATTCCTAATTATATTTACTCACGGGTTAATTGAAGACGAGAGGCCCTTGACAAAAGTTGGTGACGTTGATATGTCAGTTGTTTTTTGAACGGGCGTTTCAGACGACGGCCTCGATTTGAAAATCTTTTCAGGAAACAATTTGGAGGTCGATGCTGCTGACCTAAAAATATAATTATTCAACAATTTAGACTAACAAAATTACTTTTAACTTTTATATTATATTACATATAATATAAAATTATAAAATTAAATTATAAAAATATATATTATCATGAAAATTGTCAAATGAGTGAATTAGTTTAAAAATTCGATTGCAGCCTAAATTTCCGAAATACGTATTTTAATTAAAGTTTTAGCTTACAAAATTATTTAATTTTTACTCACGAGTTAATTGAAGATGAAAGGCCCTGGACAATAGACGCATCTTTGGAAACTGTTCTGGATAAAACTTTTTGAACATTGTTTGCCTCAAGTTCCTTCATTCGCTTACTTCGTGCGAATTCTTTTAACCGATTTAATTCGACCGACATCATGAGATGTGATGCAGATCTCTTTCGTTTAGAGGCATCATCGGAAGAAGTTGTTAAAAGGTTCTTCGGGGTTACAATAACTCGACCATGGCTGGAGATCCGATTCTCTTTATTAGGCTTCATCTTATTTTTCTGTGTATGCTTGGGTTAAGTATTATCCACAGTGCTAAAATAAAAATCATCAGACGAAATTGCAATATTATGCAATATTATGGCCAACGGCCATACCACGCTGAAAAACCCAGTTCTCGTCAGATCACTGAAGTTAAGCAGCGTTGGACGCAGTTAGTACTTGGATGGGTGACCATTCAAGAATACTGACATGAGTGCTGTTGGCACATCGTGGGTGTGGTGAGCCCACACTTGTAGTTATTTATAACTACAAGAAAAACCTAGAAACACTACCCGAATCGGGTAGTGTCACGCCTACCCTGAAAGGGAAATGGTTTAATGGTATATATATATATATATATATATATATATATATATATATATATGCGATTCTAAATAAAGGCGAAAATCTTAATCTGTCGTTCAAAATGTTGCGGGAGTGCGATTATAGAATAAGGTCGAATCAACTCAGAATGCATGTTAAATAAATATTCTTTTAAAGAAATTATTATATTAAATATTTTGAATAATACGTATGATTTTAATTCATCAATAATATTTTTATTTTCTACAGATTAAATAATGTAGATATCTGTGGTTGCTTTGGTATAAATTAATTTTGCGGTATTAGTACTGGTGTTAATAATATAACGCAGGTCCACTCATCTTCAATCACATTTTCTTCCTCTCCTTCTACACTACTCCATTGTGGCATTATATAGCTCTTGCTTTGTACCACATTAAGGTTTACCACTTTTTGTCAAATTTTCAATTAGAGTAAAGTAAATAATTAATTAAAGTTAACAAAATTAATTATTCAAACAATTTATTATTATTGTTAATAATATTCAATTAGAATAATGCTATAAAGTTGCGATTTTTTCTGAAAAGTGTTAAAAAAGTTTAAGAGTTTAGAAAAAACCGCAGTTTTTTAGCTGTTATCTAAGAAAAGATAGTTATCAACAATAATAAATTGTTTAAAGAACTATGACGGACTTGCTTTATTTATTAATTTACTAAGTAAAAAGGGTGTAAAAAGTTAAAAATTTCAGCAGAAAGCGCAACTATCTAGAATTAATAAAGAAGATAGATATAAACAATAAAAATTTATTTAAATAATTATTATTGCTAAATTGAATGCATTATGAATTCACTCCAAGTCAAAAGCAGACAAATAATTCAAAAATTCAGAAAAAAACTGCAATTTCCAGCATTATTCTAAGAGAATGTTATTGACAATAATAAATTTTTTGAACAACTATGTTTGTTAACATTAATTAAGTAGTACCTCACTCTAATTGAAAATTGGACAATAAGTGAAACATTATTGAAAAAACCGCGATTTTCTAACTCTATTCTGAGAGAAAAATGCTAAACACAATAATAAATTGTTTAAACAATTTATGAAAACATCTGTGATTATCAGTATAAAGTAGTATTCTATGTATCAAAAACAATTTGCATTTATAAAACCGCAAAAAAACATAATTAGCGCTAAAAACTCGCAAAACCCATTTTTCAACCAATGCTTTTTTTTGGAATCTATAAAACACTTATGGGGTGATATTTAAAAAGTAATAATTTATTCGTGCCATGACTAACTGTGAAGAGAAATGTTGAGTTTCAACTGGATACACCTAATATTGACGCTTCTGAATATAATTGACAAAAACGTATTTTTTTCTTATGGGAAATACGTGTTAAAATTCATGGGATTTGCGCTCTCTAAATATAATTTTGTTAACAAAAAAATTTGATTTATTTTTTTGTGGATTCGAACAAATTTCCGGGCGATATGCATACAAATTCGAAAAAAAAATCCAATGCATTTTTGGACCACCCTAATCTGTATACTTATATATTTAAAAAGAAGCCTTATCGTCATAACTATTATAATGTTATTAAGTGCTCTGAAACTAATCACCTGTAGTGAATAAAAAAAAATTATAAACTTCGTCTAAATTAAAAGTCTATAAAATTGAAAAGTATTAGCTGTTAAAATAAATGTGGGTATACAATTGTTTAATTAATATTCACCTAGATTGTGTAAAATAAAAAAAAAAATAAGTAAAATATACTGCATACTGATTCTTAATAAAATTTAGGACAAATTTGCACAATTTTTGTTATGGAATTTATTGTTTTCTATAAAATTTAATTGTATAAGCTCAAATTTTTTTATTTTTACCTATTTGTGTAGTAATTAGTATTATAAAAAAATTGAAAACTTCAGTTTTGCTACACATGAATTTATTTTAGAGTGAAAATTGTGCCTTTTATATTAATTAATTCATACAGCAAATATAAGATTCACAAAAAAATAGTAAGCACCTAGTGTATCAAGATAAAAATCTCAGTTTTTTCATGATAATTGCAAGACTTAAAAATAATGTAATGTAACTTTAAGAAGCTTAATACATAATTAATAATTTTACCAAAATTTGTGACCATGCAAAAAGTTCAAAAAATCGGAAATATGCTCAAAAATCAACTATGTAAAGCTAAATTCTCAGAGATCAACCCGACCATTCTAAACTTGAATTAATAATGAAAATAAGTTTTTATTAGCCGATACTAAGTAGAAATAAGTATTATTACATGAAACAACTATAATTTCTATTGAAATGGCACGCAACATTCTCAAACGAAAAAGTATAATCAGGTTATGATTACGCATTTAGACAGTGCAAACAGTATTTCATGTGTACTTACCGTTAACGCAGCACGATGTAAAATCTCATATAAAAAACTACAATAACTTCAAAGCCAAGGATTCACTTATGGATTAGATTGTGATATCTTTCATAAGACGGATAAAACTGGACACAATATCAGACGCCGCGACTGGAGCGGGAACAAAACTTCTTCTTCTTCTTTGCAAATTGAGGAAAAATGACACATTACGCACTAGTCAAGTGAGCGTTTAGCGATTGTATTTACTACGCGTGTCGTTGATATACTGCCATCGCGCGCTTTTCGGAAATGATTATATATTTCAATAAAGAATTCGCTCAGAACATTTTAAACTCATATTATTATTGATATTATTTAAATGATTATATATAGTTTTATATATAATGATAAAAATTATGCTTAAGTGATTCAATCCATTCAAATTTTGTCAAAACTTAATGTATCTACAAATTTTTTATTTATAATTGAACCGCCACATGGTAGAAGAGGGTATACAATTTTTTGGTCAGAAAGCAAACGGTCCCTGAAAATGATGAAATTATTATTTAACAAATATTTTTTGATATTATTCATTAAATTCAGTTTACAAAAATTAAAGTTCACAAGACTTTTCAAAAGCGGTGAAACACCATTGCGCTTGTACCAAAACATGTTAAGCCCCCTTCAACGATGTGGTGGTTCAATAATTAGTTTTTTAATATTTTTAATATTACGTTAATTTTAAATTTTGATCATTTTAAATTTCCGTGAATTTACGTCATCCCCGGCCATCACGGTGCCTACACGATGTGCGTCGCATAATATCAACACTGCGTGACTGCACGCGTGACAGCGTATTGCGACGCATTCTGCTCGCACTCTGGTGCCCATCACTTGAACGAAGCACGTGTTGGCAAAATTAATGCATTTTCGCACGCACGACATGCCTCGCATGACGTGCGGGTTACATGCGTCGCACGATTGTTATCTGGGTGATGTAGTCGTCCTCTGTAAACAGAAAGGAAACTCTGTAAACTCGTCGAAAACGTTTTAAAGTCATTATTGTCAGAGAAAGAAAAGTTTTGTAACAGTCAATGTTGTGAACTGAACCAGGACGACATTTTGAAAAAACCCATTATTGAATCGTCTGCACGAGGCTGTCTCGTTATATATCATCAGTCACGGACGCATTTTTGCAATGCAATCGACGGATCTGATAAGAGCAGTATGCCTAATTTAACATAATGGGCCAAGCCTGGTTTTTCATCTCGCCGTTCATGGACTGAGTTGCAACGAAGTGCATGATTGGGGGATATACAACTTAACGTGTGTTCCAAACCACCAGAACCTCGGTAAAAGAACATAGGAAATTTTCCAGAGGTACCAGCTCAGGGATCGAACCCCGAACCTCTAGCATGAAGTCCAAATGTCTAACAGCCTGAGCCACCGAGGCTCCTATTACATTCCTCTTATTCCTATTTTTTATCATTATTATTATTATATTATTATGCCATGAGGCCTAAAACCTTTCAGGGTGGGCGTAGCTCGCCTGGTTCTAGACTCGTTATTCTATCGGGGATTAGGGAATTCATAAAGTCATCATACGTCACGGTTCAACAAGGAATACACAAACTGCCTGGCAACCTCATAGTAAGATCCATACTCTTTACGTCAAACACAATCACTAAGCAAAGCTCTCTACCCCGTGTGGAAAAATTTCGGGGCGCTGGCTGGACGCTGGGCAGACCATCTTGTGTCTGTTCAGACGCTGGACAGACGGTCTAATAGCGCCGCTGGCCAGAAGTGTAACGCCTTAACCACGAGATAGACTAGATTAGACGGCGCTAACTAGCCGCTGATCAGCTCGTCCAGACTAGACCAGCTAATCAGACGCTGGACAGTCGTGTAACGCTTTTACCACGCGATGGTCTAGATTAGACCATAGAAAAAGTGAAGGGAAAAAAGTATAAGAATTACAGAAATAGTCTCTAATTATACTATATTGACGAAACATACTATGTATAAAAAAATATAATGAAAAATAGGTTAATTCCAGTTCTCTCATTCGAGTGGAGTCTCCACTGGAGACTCCACTTCAGTTCTGTCCTCTTCTTTGATCGCAGCAGCCGGTACCCTTCCCAATCCTTTCTTCCTCTGCGCCAGGTAAGTAGACAAGTAGTAGACAAGAATTCAAAAACATTTTTGAATATATCAGATGTGTCGAAAAAGAATCTAGAAAATTCTAAAGACAATTTTGTTATTTTACAGAATTTTATAAAATATTCGGAGAAGTTAGAGTCAGTGTGAAATATATTTAAGAGTTTTAGAAGTTAAGAAGAGACCCAAAAGCCCGTCGTTTTCGCAACTCATCATTGTCCATCTCAAAACTTGTTGAAAATCTTGCTAGAAATAAATTCAGTACGATGTAAAGACATAGATATATATCTGCCTCTCTGGTCTTTTGTAGGTTAGGTTGCAATTTGACAAAAAATCAATTTACCCTATCTTATAACTGTATATTATATTGATCGACAATTACCGAAAAACAATGTGTATACATACCTAGATACGTTGTCAATGACGTCAACAGAAAACGATCTTGCACACTTTACTTCGAAGTTTTCCCAATCATGTCCGTATGCTGAGGATCACACCAGACCGTCACTTAGATATTTCCAATCCAGATCGTCTGAGTGGGGCCAAGCCAGACCGTTTCGACGAAACTTTGAAAATTTTCCAATCGAGTCCGTCTGAGAGGGCCAAGGCTAACACCCTGTCAGACCGTCTTAAGTAGACGGTCTAGATTCGGACTAGCCAGCCGATCTCTCTACTGAAGACTGCCACGAACTAGATATTTTCAATCCAGACCGTCTGAGAGGGGCCAAGCCAGACCGTTTCGACGACACTTTGAACATTTTTCAATCGAGTCCATCTGAGAGGGCCAAGGCTAACACCCTGTCAGACCGTCTTAAGTAGACGGTTTTGCTTCGGAATAACCAGACGATCTCTCTACTCAAGACTGCCACGAAATTTTTCCACACGGGACTTAGGCCAATGAGTATCCACGATCGTTCGTTTCAGACATATATCTTTTGCTTCCTCTACATCATATATTATGCAGGAAATGCATGCCAACCGCGTTAAATTTACTCCTATCGTTTTTTTGTATATGTGCAGGTCTCGCTAATGTACAGCACAGTGGGTGCAAGTAAAGGGTTCTTGTTTTATTTTATCTTGTTCTAAGGTAATGTTGCACACTGTTTTCTCATTTCTTGTTTTGAATTCAATCATTTTTGTTTCATTAACTTTAATGTTGAGAACCTACAGATGATTTTTCCCACCTAAATTTTTTGTTTGATAGAGTTGAAACTTGTCTGAATTATAATTCTAGTGGACCTTTATTGTTTTACTAAACCATAGGTACATTTATCAACTGGTTGTCAATATACAGGGGTCTGAAGTTTTCACATTTACGATAATGTAACTTCTTTCAGGATTATCCGATTAGACTTTTATTACAGTGTTTTTGGAAGCTCTTTTCATGTCATTTAAGACTATCATAATAATTTTATTTTTCATCATGATTTTCTTTTTAAAACCAAAATTAAAATTGCGTTTTTGAAAAAAACCTACTGAAAATTTTTTTTTCTTCTTTAAAGAATAGCTTTTTTACACTCTTTCAAGTCATGCATGAGAAAAAGTGGGCTGGAAACAATTTCGTAGTCAAATTGAGATTCTCACGCTTAAGCGTACCACGTTATGATTATATAATATACATACACGCAAAAAATCATATCAAGGTAGTGAAATGTAAACTTAGAGGCAAGTTGGACCTAACAGTATTCGATTCCACAATGAAATTATTTCCAGTCCACTTTTTCTCCTGCATGACTTTAAAGAGTGTAAAAAAAGCGATTTAAAAAAAGTTTCAAGTGGGGCTTTTTTCAAAAAATCAATTTTAATTTTGATTAAAAAAAAAAGTCATTATGAAAAAAAATTGTTATCACAGCCTTAAAGTGCATGAAAAGAGCTTTGCAAAACTCTCTAATAAAAGTCTAATGAGATAATCCTGAAAGAAGTTACACTAAAGTTTCAACCCGATCAGAAGAACCAATAATTTTAGGTGGAAACACTTGACTATTCTGCCCCATATAATCATTTATAACTTCCCAGAGTTTGATTCTATTCACCTTATCAAAGGCTTTTTCCAAATCAACAAATGCACAGAGCATTTTTTTCTTGACTTTGAGAATTGTTCCTGTGATCTGTCTCAAGTTAAATATCTAATCCGCACATGATCTTCCTGGCATGAATCCCCATTGGACTTCCCAGATCTTTTCTTCTGTTATGTCCATGACCTTACGAATAAGAGTTTTTGAAAGTATTTTGACCACGGTACCCAGTTAGCTGATAGCTCTATAATTATTGCAGTTACTTTAACACCCTTTCCCTTGTAGAATGAAACAGTAACAGCCTCTTTCCAGTCACTTCAGCATTTTAGCGGTAATACTATTTACACCAGCAGAACTTACTATTTCGCTGTTTATAATGGGATTTTTCGGCGTATCCGACTTTGTCCGTATCACATACTACGTGAAAAATTATATTATTAATAGAAGTATCAAAAAAGAGAAAGGGAGAATGACAGCAATGTTTGTGGATTTGAAGGTGGCGTTTGATTCATTAGACAGGGAAGGGATAGATAAAGCTATGGAGAAAAAGGCTATAATAGAAGGTTTAAGGAAAAGAGTAGCAGAGATCCTCAGAGTTCAGAAAGACGAAAAGTAAGTTAGGTTAACCTTTAAGCCCGCTCCTGTTTAATATATTAAATTTAGATTAGGAAGAGGAGATAAGGAAAAAAGCGTTGGCGGGATAAGGCTAGGGGAATATATATATATATATATATATATATATATTTTCGGTTTATATTTATATTTATATTTTATATATTTATATTTATATTTCGGTTTCGGTTTCGATTCCTTTGGAATAGAACCGAAGGGCCTATGACAAAGCCACCGAACGCGTCCTCGGGTTGCGGATGGAGGGTTCCTGTACCAAGGGTTTCTGCTGAATATGGTTACAATAATTAATAAGCAGTCGCGGACAATTGTCCAGGGATGGTCCCGAAGGAATAACTCCTAAGCGGAGGCGTAACAACCGTGCCGAAAGCTGAATGGCACCTGGGTTAGGTGTCTCAAACGGTGACTCTGGGATACCGGGCGACCTCTCAGACTATGCAGCCTTATCCTTGCACGCGGGGCTCTACAAGGACGGACTAACCCTTTCCCTAGCTGCTCGTGGGAACAACAATGAAACCACCAAAACACCAAAATGTTGTAGATGCGCTTCAAGACAATCGAACGCGCAGAGCACCCGACAATGGGTCGGCAAACAATGCCGATCAGC